>MU698726.1:95688-120623 GCA_026770625.1 Nicotiana glauca | reverse complement strand
ACACATCCGAGGCCCCCGGGACCCCAACCAAACCTACGAACATATATTATAACATCATTCAAACTTGTTCAAATCCTTAAATCACCTAAACAACGCCGGAAACACGAATTACTCAATGATTAGAACTTAAGAACTTCAAAATTTAACCAAACTCGCTTTCGCTTCAAGACCTAACCCAAACACATCCGATTGACCTAAAAATTTGCACGCACGTCCAAAATGACATGATGAAGCTACAACAACTTTCGAAATCCCAAACCAACCCTCGGATCAAAAATTCACTATCGGACCGGAACTTCAAAAATTTCAAACTTCGGCATTTCAAGCCTAAATGAGCTACAGACTTCCAAAATACATTCCGAACACGCTCCCAACCCTAAAATCACCTAACGGAGCTAAAGGAACCATCAGATTTCCATTCCGAGGTCGTCTTCACGTTGTTCTGAATACGGACCATTTTTTAACTCTTAAACTCTCATTTAGGGACTAAGTGTCCCAAAACACTCTGAATCCTAATACCGAACGTCCCGGCAAACCACAATAGCAGAAATGAACTTAGGGAAAGCAGTTGATGGGGGATCGAGGCATGATTTCTAAAAACGACCGATCAGGTCGTTACACCCTTACAAAGTTAACAACGCGTAGTTGCTTTAGGAGCGTTATTTTAACAATATTATTTTCCTAAACTTGGGTGTGCATTTTATGTGACCCAACTCAAAATGTCACAATGTTGAATAAAATGTGTTTCAGATTGCGGGTGCATTTTATGTGACACGATCCAAAGATATGTTTTAGACGACGTTAAATCTTCTTTAAAATGAATAGAACAGGTTAAAAGTTAAAATGCACATAGGTTCAAAATGTTCTTAATATCAGACAATTATGCCAATTATAGCAGTTGAGCGATCATGCTAGAACCACGGAACTCGGGAGTGCCTAACACCTTCTCCCGGGTTAATAGAATTCCTTACCCGGATTTCTGGTTCGCGGACTGTAATACAGAGTCAACCATTTCCTCGATTCGGGATTTAAACTGGAGACTTGGGACACCATAAATCTCCCAAGTGGTGAATCTGAATCTCTTAATAAACAATATCGTTTCGATTGTCCCTTAATTAGAAAAAACTCCCTTTGTTATACCCTCCCGGGGGGTGTAGGTGAAAAAGGAGGTGTGATAGCTCTGGTGACTCTGCTGGGGATAAGAACCCAGAACTTTTGGTTCAGGGTTCAGAATTTGAGCTTAGATAAATTGTTATATATGGCTTTATCTGATTTTGTTACATGTTTGGGCCTAATGTGCTAGATGTTGCTTTTATCGCTTTGATATTATGTGAACTGTATATAAAATGCTACGAAACCCATCTTCTCTTTGAGTCTTCCAAATCATGGAGGAGTGTGCACTTCGTGTGACTTATTTTTTGTTAGAGTCATATTCTAAAATTTAGAACGAGGTTCGGACAAGTTACAAAGCTGGCGAAGCTTCTGTATTCCCAGTATGCTTCCCCTCCCGGCTCGAGTTGTCCGCTCAGGTAAGCCAGGTCTAGAACAAATAAACCCAGGTTTTTAAACCTAGAATAACTCAGCCTCATGTCGGATCCCTAGTAGGAGCAGTTGTTGCATCACGTGCATTTGTCTTAGGGGACTCAATACAGGGGTTGGGTCCGTCTAGGACAGGTGTACCCACAATAACAGACCATCATGATGCATATTTTATGTGCTATTTGTTGCATTTATTTTCTTCGGGTTTGCATGCTGACCAGCTTTTGAGTGATCGGAGAAAATTGGAAAAAGAAATGGTATTGTGAGGTTTAAATGAAAATTCCAAATTGTACTGAGACTCTGCTGGATTTTGAGAAAATGAAAAGAAAAAAAAGAAGAAAAAGGTTTTGTTTTAAAAAATAGTTGGTTTTATTTAGTTTCCCCGAACTACGCCAATTTGATTCTCACAGGGTGTGAGATACGTAGGCAACCCCCATCGGGTCCAACTTCCCCTTTTGCAAAAATAGCCCAACAGAACAAAAAAAAATTTATGCATATGTAAGGTGATGCCATTCTTGTCAAGAATAGCCGAATGTTCCTCAAAAGGGCGTCGGAAGGATGATTTAGCAAGAACAGTCATCTTTAGTCATTTTTCAAGGTTTTGGTCGGTTAGCTGACACAGCCTTAAAATTATCGTTATTGAAGTGCTGAAAGCCCGTATTGGAAAAGCCGGATATTTTTGTGAATTTTTTTTTTGAAAAAAGGTCATTTTTCTAGAGTCAAAATGAGTCGTAGTTTTGTTTTAGTTAAAATCACCTTAATAAATGTGTAGGATGAGCACAAATCAAAATGAACCATTTTCAGTCCATAAGGAGATCCCTTTGGAGCTACATATGTAGTGGCATGATTTGGGGAATGACAACAGGAAAGTCGTGACAAAAGCATTGGGTGGTTTTATTGGGCTCTTGAAGGCTAAGCCGAGAAAGGACATAATTGAGGCCTTGATACCATTTTGGGACCCGGTACATAATGTATTCCGCTTTGATGATTTTGAGCTAACTCCTACAATGGAAGAAATAGCAGGATACGCCGGTTCCGAGGGGAATCTCCGAACTCGATACTAGGTCGCACCTAGAATAGTAACCCCTCACAAATATTTGGACTTGTTAAGCATCACTCGGGACATCAGAAGCGGGAACTTGGCCAATAGATTCTTTACCTTCTACTTTCTATAATGACGTTATGGAAATCCCCGTAGCTTTGAGATGCCAGATACTGGTCTTACTCACGCAGAAATCAAGACAAGTGGGAAGCTCGGAGAGGGCTAGCTTTTATGACGACGTTCCTGGGTATTTTGGTTTGCACCAGAAAAGATAGGGATATAGAGCTAGGACTCATGGGGATAGCTAACTTTATGATGATAAAGGCAAATGGGACAATAGTATCGTTGATCTTGGCAAAAATTTATCGAGCCCTGGCCCTTTGTCGAGAAGGAGAAAAATTCTTTGTACGGTGCAATATACTGTTACAACTATAGATAGTGGAACGTCTTTGCCACCGTCCTGGATACTTGAATTGTGGAATGATTGGCCTCAAGTGCATTGAAAAACATGAAAAGCAGGTAGAGGGTTATGAGTTCCCAGAGGGTACAAAAGCGTGGCATGCTCACTTAAAATCCTTGACTGCAAACAAAATCGAATGGACGTTCGAGTAGCTGTCGCTCGGAGAAGTAATCTATATGTCGGTTGAGGAGTGTTTTCTGCTATTGATGGGTCTTCGGAGTATCCAGCCTTATGCTCCACAAACAATCCTACGTCAGTTAGGCCGACACTAGACCATCCTACATAATGAAGATTTGAGTTGACAAGTCATTGAGTTAGAACCCAAAGCTGCCTTCCTATAGGAAAACGTACACCGGATTTGGCAACATTGTAGATTCTTAGAGTGTAAAACTCAAGTACGAGATCTATTTAGAGGAGAGTTGGAGCCTGGATACCTTGCTTGGTATGGTAAAAGATCCCGAGTTCATCAGGAACCCGAAGACCCACAAAAAGACCCCATGTCCAATAGTTCACTAATGGAGCACAGGTGCAGTGGGACTGGCTGACCAAAGAAAACGAGTACAGAGTCACAATAAGCAGGTTGGAAAAGCAAGTCATGGACCTTTAGTTTGAAAATGACTTCCAAGCTGCTGCAGATGAGGGAGAAAAAAAAAACTAACTCAGGAAAATAAAGCCCTCAAGGATCAAATCAGGAGGATTAAAATAGCTACTAGAAACCCGGAAAGAAGCTGGGCGGACGAAAAGCTTATATGCAGTCTGAAAAAGAAAGCCCTTGATTGCCAGGATGACCTAGAAACGTCTGAGGCTAGTTTAGCAAAAGTCCAGTCACAATGGTCAAAGAAGGGGGAAGAACGGGCAAGGTTTGTGCAACAAATGAAAAGGAACTATGAAGGGACAATCACCAGCCTAAAGAGAAAAGTAACCACCCTCGAAAATGAGGCAGCCAAGAAGGCCAAGGAATTTAAAGCTGATAGGGAACACTGTTATGAATTGATGGCTCAGATGGAGGAAGAAGTGCAACAATTGCAAAACTAACATCTCTACGACATTCAGGTTTTACAAGCCCGTAATTAGTAGGTCGGGCGTCTGCTCCAGGAAAAAGGTAGGATCTGAGCAAGGGTCATAGCTATTACTGATTATATTGTTGTGAAGTGCCAAACATGTGAATACATGAAACACACCACTTTCTTTGTGGCGGTGATGACATTTTTTCGACAAATCATGAGCGATTTGGAGAGGCTCCAAGGGGATCTTGCACATAGGCCCGCGGCGAGGCCGAATGATGTCCCACGGGCCCCAGGAGCGTTCGAGACATTAATGTATTTGTTATCTTGCTTGAGTCTGTACTTTCTTGCTGATTAAAGTTTGTCAGTTTGTCTGTTAGTCCTTTTGAGTCTGTATTTTCACCTTTCCAGAGTCTGTAGTCCTTTTGAGTATATATTTTCATCTTTTCAAAGTCTGTCAGTTTTATAATCAAAGCATTTATTTTTTATGAAAAATTAAAAATCCCAAAATATTTTTATTTTTCATTTATATCCCCAAGAATAACGCTTGGTCTGATTCATACGGGGTCATGATACGTAGGTAATCTCCACAGGATTCGACCGTAACCAAATAAGAAAAAGAAAAATAAAGGAAAAACAAGAGAGGAAAAGTAAGGAAAAAGAGAGAAAATAAGAAACCGAATGAAAGAAACAATGGAAAAACAAGAGGGAGGAATGAGAGGATAAAAACAAAGAGAAAGCAAAGGCAAGAATGATAAAAGAAAAAAAGGAAGAGAAAAGAAAAAGAAAAGAAAGTTGCAAATAGAAATAAGGAAATTCGGGATGAGGCATGCAACTGATCAAAGGCATAATAGAAATGGTTAACTGCTTAGGTGCATTCATGCCCCAAAATATGTGGTTACCGATCTGTTAAAACCCTAACCGCTGACAAAATTGTTGTTGATGTATTGAGTACAGACAGGTGGTTAGTTTGTGTCATTCGGGTGAGTCATCCATGCACGTTAGGTCAAATAGCAAGACAACCATGATTAGTAGGGGATCAAACATAGGTGTTGCCGAATTGGAATTTTAGTTGAAAGAAGAGGCCCAAAGGTTGAAACGCCAGATAATGGAGATGTACCAGACTTAGATTAGTGGGCACCCTCTACCCTCATTCCCCACCAACTACATTGAAAGTCTTGCTACCGTCCCACTACCATCACAATCCCAGATTCCCAATGCCATTGGACTCTCCTCCCAATATGCCCCAGGCTTTACCCCTTGCCACAACTACCCTGGCATCTTGACCCAGCATTTTCATTCTCCAACCACCAATACAAGCGTGTCATTAACTACTCCCGTTTTTACATCTCCTCCCCATGCCAACATCCCTCTATCTTCTAGTGAAACCTTATTTAAAGTTCCTGATGCCCAATACTATGGTACAAAACCAACTTTCAAGACCTCGGATCCACACTGTTGCGCACCTCATTTAGGGCCTCCCATTGAAATTGAAAAACCTGCTAAGGTTGTGGAGCAATATTAAGTATCTAGAAAACATGTGATGTTTGGAAAAGGGTCTTCGAATGGTGTCGGGGCAATTCGGGAAAAGCCAAAGTTGGTGGTACTAGGGGTGCCAAGCAAGACTGTTGTAGTTGTGAAGGGTCTCCTATTACCCCTATTGCTATTAAATCTGCGACTCAGTTGCCAGTGGTTGAGACAAAGGATATCCCGTGGAACTACAAAAGAGCTATAATCACACACAAGTGAAAAGAAGGGGAGGGAAAATTTGTTGAGATCGGAGGATAGACTCATTTCAGAGGATGTCTTACCTCCAATGAATTAAGGAAGGCCAAGCTCTTCAAGGATAGCCAAATGCCAGTGAAGGGACCGGTTACCGAGGAAGAGGCCGAAGAGTTCTTGGGAAAGATGAAAGTGCAAGACTATTCCATTATTGAACAATTAAGGAAAACTCCAGATAATATTTCTTTGTTATCTTTGTTGACACATTCAGATGAACACCATAGGGCCATAATGAAGATTCTGAAAGAGGCACATGTTCCGGATAAGATCACAGCAAATCAATTATAAAAGGTTGCTAGTAGGATTTTTTAAGCAAATAGGACCATTTTTGCGTACGATGAGCTTCCTATAGAGGGTACGGAACACAATCGAGCTCTTTGTATCACGGTGAAGTACGGAAATTATTTTGTCACCAAGGTGTTGGTTGATAATGGATCCAGTGCAAATATTTGCTCTCTTTCCACATTGCAAAAGTTGAAGATTCGCACCGAAAGAATCCACATGAACAATGTAGGTTTTCGAGGTTTTGATGAGGAAGGAAAAGGTTCTGTAGGTGATATAATGCTTGAATTGGTAATAGATCTAGTTAGTCTCAATGTGAAATTTAAAGTGCTAAGCGTGGTTGCCCCATATAATTTGTTAATGGGTAGGCCTTGGATACATGCGGCTAAGGCAGTACCATCGTCGTTACATCAAATGTTGAAATTTGAGTTGGACAAACAAGAGATAGTGGTGCATGGGGAAGAGGATTTATTCCATATTGAAGATTAATCTGTTCCATTTATTGAGGTAGGAGATAATAAAGGACCTTTAGCTTATCAAACTTCATGAACGATCTCTGTCGAAAGGATTCCTGAAGGAAAAAACATTCCAAGGCCAAAGCTATCACCTTCGATCTGCATGCTAGCTAATGAGATGTTAAAGTATGGTTTTGTGCTGGGTAAAGGTCTGGGCGCATCTTTCAAGTTATCGTGCAGCTAGTATATCTACATCAAAATCTGGGTACATTTGTTCTGGGGTTCAAGCCAGGATGATATGAAGAAGGCTACCAAGTTGGAAAAGAAAGCATGGCCGCTCTCTAGGGCAGTGAAGCGTCCGGCGTCAGTAGTTCAAAAACCTGGGTTGTCTTTGATGAGGAGTTGATTTGAGAGGGTCCAAAGTCTATTTGACGAAGTGAACACGGTAGAAATTAGGAAAGGTTCTGGTGATGAAGAAGTGCATTTTGCCAGGCCGAATGTAAAGATCAACAATTGGGAAGCTACTCATCTTCGGAGGAAGTTTTGGTAATGAGCTTTGATTTTCTTTTAGTTGTTTGGATTATTCCACGGTTGTGACCCCGATTTTTGCTTTTCGCTTGTTCAATGAACAAACCCCGTTATCCTTTGTTTTCAATGAAATTCAATTTCCCTTTTCATCACTCCTGTTAGTTTTTATTTTTGTTTTCTTTTTGCACAATTCTTTTATGCTGGTTTCAATGATATGACATGCATGGGGAATCTTCGATCAAGTTTTGAAAGCCAATTTAATCTTGAGGATCCAAAATAGAGCTTGATGATGATGCATAGATTGATGATGATAAGTGGGTTAAAACCCGATCGGAGAAATTAAGTTTGATTGATGAGAAAGAATTAGTGGTAGTATGACATGGCCAGTTGTATCAATGGAGAATGGCAAGAGCATATAATAAGAAGGTGCGTCCACGAAAATTCGAAGTGGGTCAGCTAGTGTTGAGACGTATTCTTCCATATCTGGCTGAGGCCAAAGGCAAGTTCGCCCCAAATTGGCAGGGGCCATTCATCGTGACGAGAGTGTTGTCCAATGGTGCTTCGTATTTAACAGATATAGAAGGCAAGTGCATTGAAATGGCCATCAATTCTAATGCGGTCAAGAGATATTATGTAGTATCTTCTTTGGTTTAATTGTATTTGTTTGTACTTGGCATGTTTTGATGATTGGAATGACGAAGGCATTTTGTCCTGCTATATAAACACTTTATCCTTTGTTACCCCTTTTGAGCCTTATTTATTTTCTTTCATACCCCTCTTTTGGAATTAGTAGTAAAGATTAGAAATACAAGCATGAAAGATAAGTGAAAAGAAAGAGAAAAGAAAAAAATTGAAAAGAGAGAGAAGGAAAAAGGAAGAAGAAAAAAAAAAGAAAAAAAAAAAGGAGAAACAACAAAACAATCAAAAAAGAGAAAAGGAAGAAAGAAAAAGAAAAGAAGAGAAAGTGGAAAAAAGAAAATAGAAAAGAAAAGTCACAACAATAGAGAAATTCCTATGACATGAACTATGTTCGACCTGATTCCTTTTAAGGATACGTAGGCAGCCTCACAGTTCGGTCCCAACAAAATAAAGATCCAAAAGTCCCCAAGCAAGAAACTGGGACAGAAGTTGCAGTTGTTGCAAGAAATTTGATTCCAAAAGTTGTAATTTTAAACCCATTTGAATCGCTTTGAGCCTTAACACCCTTTCTTTCTAACCCTATCCAAAAGCCCGCATTACGATCCAAAGAAAAACCTTCTAATCAGTCTTCAAGAATGACAAGTCGAGCAAGAAGAGGTGACTTATATCAGGGGCAACACTCCGGTCCAAGTAGGAAAGTGATGAAAAATGAGAGAGTCTTATTGGTGAAAACCCTCATGGGCATTGTAAGGCGACAGGAGTTGAGAGAAATCGAAATGAGGGAGTCTTATTGGTGAAAACCCTCACAGGTACCTTAAGGCGAAAGTGAGTTGAGAGAAACCAGAAATGAGAGAGTCTTATCGGTGAAAACCCTCACGGCACCTTAAGGCGAAAGTGGGTTGAGAAGTGAACAAATGGGAGAGGTCTATGGGTGAAAACTGTTAAGTACACCGCAAGATGAACAAGGTTAGGGTTTGGGTAAATAAATCAGGTTATGGAATTCTGGGGCAACAAAGTATGGCAACTGAAAGTTGATTGGTTGGACGAATTGGGCCGGTTAATCCAAAATGCATGTCATGATCAATGGTACTAGTTGTTCCACTCAGATAAGTTTCTTTTCCTTTTCCTTTTTAGTAAGTCGTCCAGTTTTGGATTTTCTTTATCCTTAACTCTCAAGGTCATTGCATTTCATTTCCTTTGGGGTTTGTTTCTCAAAGATGTTTCAATGTCAGTTTTGTTCATATCAAATAAGAAAGGATTTCAAAGCTCACTACCAGCTTCCAAAATTGCAAAGCACAGTGCGGCCAGAATATGCCAAAGATAGCATGATGTAAAGTGGGATACAAGGAATCACCGGAAGTTTCATCGGTGGAATGATTTGGTAATGTCATAGGAGATTCAAAGGTTCAGATAAAGGGGTCAGAGGTGTAAAACAACAGTATAGATATAGAACACTCGGTTCGTCAAAGGTCATGGGATTTGAAAGTCAGTTAGAAAGTCAAGCGGTTCAGGGCCAATTCGGAGAAGTAGGTCAAAGCAGAACACGACAGCGGAGACATCCTCAGAAAGAATGCCATCAACTAACCACCATTTTAAACTGAAAAGATTTTCCTTTGATTGAAATAGGGGCAGAAAATTTCGTTTGTTTCGGAGGAACTCTTCGTAGGGGAAGAGCAAGCACCAAACAGGTTTGATCGTAAAACTCTCAGGACCCTCCTGGAAAATGTGGCTTAGTTAAATTTCAAAGCAATCATGAATAACATAGTTTAGCGTAAGGAATATAGGTTTGGCTTCAAAGTTTGCATGTTTAAGATAGGATTCAATTAGGAGTTTTCAGGACCCCCCCCCCCCCCCCCCCCCCTCTCCCGAATAATGGGACCTAGCTTTAAGATTACTGTTAGATAACAAGATGTGGCGAAAATAATACCTGTAGAAGATATAAACTAGATTTAAAAATTTTATTTAATTAAGAATAATTGTTTTAAAAGGCGGGGACGTAAGGCGAGGCGTTTTGCATATGCCTCAGCGTGGCGTAAGCCCCGAGGTGTGGGGCGTAAACCCCATGGGTATTTAATTTTTAATATTTTACAAANGATAAGTCTTTTTTCCTTTTCTTTCCTTTTTGTAAGTCGTCCAGTTTTGGATTCTCTTTATCGTTAACTCTCAAGGTCATTGCATTTCATTCCTTTCGAGATTTGTTCTTTAATATGTTTTGATGTTAGTCTTGTTCAAAACAAAGAAGAAAGGATGTAAGGGCTCACTACCAGTTTCCCAATTGCAAAGCACACTGAGGCCAGAACGTACTAAAGATGGCATGATGCATAGTAAGATAAAAGGGGTCACCGGAAGTTTCGTCGATTGATTGGTTGGGTAATTTTATGGGAGATGCAAAGTTTCAGATAAAGGATAAGAGATGTGAAACAACAGTCTAGGTATAGAACACTCGGGTCGTCAAAAGTCATAGGGTTTGAAAGTCAATCGGAAAGTCTAGCAGTTTAGGGACAGTTCGGGAAGCAGGTTAAAGCAAAACACGGTAGGGCAGACATCTTCAGCAAGAATGCCATCAATTAACCACCATTTTAAACTGACAAGGCTTTTTTTGATTGAAATAGGAGCAGAAAAGTTTCATTTGTTTCAGAGAAACTCTCCGCAGGGGAAGAGAAAGCACCAAAATAGGTTTTACCGTAAACTCTCAGGACCTTCCTGAAAAATAGGGCTTAGATAAATTTCAAAACAAATCATAGAATAATATATATTGATTGCAAAGTTTGCATGGTTTAAGACAGGATTCAATTAGGAGTTTTCAGGACCCCCCCCCGAATAATGGGACCATGTTTTAAGATTTCCATTAGATAACTAGATGTATCGTAAATTCTGTTGTAGGGTGGTATAATTCAATCGTAAAAGTATTTTTTTAGGATAAGACTTGATTTTGATATTCAGGACCTTCCTGCATAATGGGACGTAGTTTAAGGCCCTCCTAGATAACAGGACTTAGCGAAAATAATACCTTTAGAAGATATAGCTTAGATCTATAGTTGTCGTTTAATTAAGAGTTGTTAAGACCTCCCTGGATAATAGGACTTAGAATTCAAATTCTTGATAATAGTTAGTAGAATGATTCAGTTTAACAGTCACCTATGTGCCCATCAACCAAACTGGGGCAGAAAATTTTCTTTGTTTGTCTATTTTTTGGAATCAGGTACCCGCTTGGAGAACAGGAGAAAAAGATCAAATTCAGCAGTCAGGAGCCCACCTAGAGTACAAAGGAATACATTTCAAGTCAGCAGTCAGGAGCCCGCTTGGAGAGCAAGGGAAACATTTCAAGTCAGCAGTCAGGAGCCCGCCTGGAGAGCAGGGAATACATTTCAAGTCAGCAGTTAGCAGCCCGCCTAGAGAGCAGGGAATACATTCAAGTTAGCAGTCAGGAGACCATCTGGAGAGCAGGGAATACATTTTAAGTCAGCAGTTAGGAGCCCGCCTGGAGAGCAGGGAATACATTTCAACTCAGCAGTCAGGAGCCCGCCTGGAGAGCAGGGAATGCATTTCAAGTCAACAGTCAGGAGCTTGCCTGGAGAGCAGGGAATACATTTCATGTTTAGCAGTCAGGAGCCCGCCTGAAGAACAAGGGAGTACATTCAAGTCAGCAGTCAGGTGCCCGCCTATAGAGCAGGGAATACATTTAAGTTTAGCAGCCAGGAGCCCACCTGGGGAGCAGGGAATACACTTCAAGTGAGCAGTCAGGATCCCGCCTGGAGAGTAGGGAATACATTTCAGGTCAGTAGTCAGGAGCCCACCTGGAGAGCAGGGAATACATTTCAGGTTTAGCAGTCAGGAGCCCGCTTGGAGAGCAGGGAATACATGTCAGTAGTCAGGAGCCCACCTGGAGAGCAGGGAATACATTTCAAGTTTAGCAGTCAGGAGCCCGCCTGGAGAGCAGGAAATACATTTCAAGTTTAGCAGTCAGGAGCTAGCCTGGAGATTAGGGAATACATTTCAAGTTTAGCAGTCAGGAGCCCGCCTGGAGAGCAGGGAATACATTCAAGTTTAGTAGTCAGGAGCCCACCTGGAGAGCTGGGAATAAATTTCAAGTCAGCAGTCAGGAGCCCGCCTGGAGAGCATGGGAACATATTTCACATTTAGCAATCAGGAGCCCGCCTGGAGAGCATGGGAATATAATTCAAGTTTAGCCGTCTGGAGCCCACCTGGAGAGCATGGGAATACATTTCAAGTTCAACAGTCAGGAGCCCGCCTAGAGAGCATGGGAATATAATTCAAGTTCAGCAGTCAGGAGCCCGCCTGGAGAGCGAGGGAATACAATTCAAGTTCAGGAATCAGGCGTCCACCTGGAGAAAACGTCAACATCTCAAAATACTATTTGGTAGTCAGGCATCCACCTAGAGAAAGGGAAAGCATATCAAAGTGTATTTCAAGTTTGTAGTCAGGCATCCACCTGAAGAAAAGGAAAACATCTCATATTACAATTCAAGTCGACAGCAGAGGAATTTCACTAGGAGAATACAAGTCAGCATGGCAACTAAAGCAGAAAGATCAAGTTTGAAGACATAGATAGGTTTTGTAATTAATAGACCATAGTTTAGTCTAACTTCTTTTTATTTTCGACATGATATAATAAGGGGTTCAGTAAGCAGTAGCAGCAACAGCAGAAACAGTGAAATCACAACTTTATGGTAGTCCCAGCTACCAAACGTTCCTGAACTACATTGACTTGATTTTTTTTTAGCCAAGGATATGTAGGCAACCTCAGAAGCAGGGTGCGGTCAAATCTTTCAAAAAATGCTTCCCACAGAGTATTCAATCGAGCAAAAATTGCTCGTATCCGCACACTTTATCTTTGCACGAAAACTCTTCGTGTTTCTGAGCAAAGAGGGGCAGTTGTGAGCACGTGATTTTTGCCTTATGTGAATAACACCCACAATTTCAAAATAAAATAATTTTTTTTCATTATTTGTAATTTTGTAGATTTTCGTGGAATTTTTTATTAATTATTTGCATTTGTTTGTGCATGTTTATTTTATTTTAATTAATGGAAAATACTAAACAAAATGTGCATTTTCATTTAGGATTCAATTTACCATTTTAGGATTAATTAAGTAATTAGTTATTTTATAAAAAGGGAAAATCACAAAAAAAAATAGTTTAATGTGCACCATTTTAATTTTAACTTTGATTTTTGGGGGTTCTTCTTTCAATTTATTTTTAATTAAGTGTGATAATTATCATTTAGGTTTAATTAGTTTAGTTAGGTCCTAAGATTTAATTAAGATCTTTATTTAATTTTGAAAATAAAAAAAGGGAAAAAGGAAAAGATTTAAAAAAAAAAAAGAGATCAGATTTTTATATTTGGGCCAAAAGCAATTAAAATTGTCAAGCCCAAACCCCTAAACCCGTCCAAAACCACCCAAATCCCAGCCCAGACCCGTGTCAAACCCGGTCCAATCTTCCCCATCATCAAAATGACCCCATTTCACTTGCTTTTAATCGTGACCATTGGATCTCATTAATCCAACGGTCTGGAACTCAGGAGCACACTCATATAAAACTGTCCTAAGATGCCTATGCCCCCAAACTTGTCTCTCTCAACTCAACACACCCTCTCAGAGACCTGTCCAAAACCCTAGCACCACCTCAAGTTACCACCGCCCCAAGCCGGAGGCGCCGGTCCCAAATCACCCCAAAATCACACCCATAAACTCCCTTCTCTCCCTCATTCCAAATCCTCACTCAGATTCCTTCGAACATCTCTGCAACCCCTTGAATTTCAAATCAAAGTCGAGCCCTAAGAGCCTAAAGACGGAATCATGCATGTGAGTAATTTTTTAAGAATTTTCTGGTTGTTTCAGTTTGGTTTTGGCACAAAACAGTGACACCCATTCGTTCTTCACTAAGAACAAACGTTTGCGACTGTTTTGGGTTGAACCAGTGCTTCAGTTTCTATTTCAAGTTTAGCTAGTGAGTCCCGTTCATTTTTGTTTTCGAAATCATTTATGTGAAACCTCTGTTCTTTTCCTCTCTTTTAATTTGTTTTCTGATTTGTTTAAGTTCTATTAATTTCCCTGTTGGAACCTTTGATTTAGTCACTTAGAATAATTTATTAGCTTAATCAATTCCCTGCTTGTTTGTGACTGTTAATTAGTCAATTTATTTGTTTTTTTAAGTTTCCTGAATTTGTCTTGGGGTCAGCTTATTGCTTGGGCTCTGAGGTCAGTCTAGACCACATTCCAAGAGAGTTTGGTTTGGTTTGAGCCTGAGCCCATGTCTAATGGACCATTGAGCCCGTTAGGTTTTATGACCCATACCTGTTTGACCCAGGATGGTTTTCAATGTAAAAACAAGGTCACAAAAGGGTAATTGGGGTAAAACACTAAGGAAATATCGTAGCAACCACTTGAGGAAACTTCCAGGAATCTATCATTGGGGTTTAAATGAAATTCTAATTTTTTTTACTTAGGAACTTTTTAGCAAAAAGAAAAATTCGAAAAGGACTGAATTGCAAAAACAAAACCTTTAAGGCTGCCCTAGTAGCTTGCCTATAAAGGCATTGCTACTTGCAGCTCAAGTCAGGGGGAGAGAGCTAAAAAAATCCAAAAAAAAGAGAGACGGGTAAAAAAAACTTGAAGAAAATACTATTCTATTGGTTTTTTTCTGGGGTCTTTGGATCTTTAATTTCTAAACAAATCTCTGATTCTCTTTGGTGTTAAGATGGAGTGAAATTGAGTGTTTTCAGTTTGTTTTTGAAGTTGCTGTGGTGCTAGTTTAATAGCATGTTTGGCCAAGTTGCAAAAATTAGCTTTTTTTGAGAAGTCCTTTTTTTTAAAAATGATTTTCTTAAAAGTACTTTTAGTGAGAAGCAGTTTGTGTTTGGCTAATTAGTTTGAAAAGCACTTCTGAGCAGCAATTAGTGTTTGGCCATGCTTTAAAAAACTGCTTCTAAGTGTATTTTTCTCAAAAGTCCTTCTCAAAAAAGTGCTTTTGGAGATAAGCTACTTTTTTCTGCTTCTCCAAAATTGCTTCTGCTTCTCCTCAAAAGCACTTTTTTTCTTTCCAAAAGCTTGGCCAAACACCTCAATTTTTGTATAGTGGAATGTTAGCTTTTAACTAGTTTTTATTCCTATATCTTTGTATCCTAGAAATTTATAGATTTTGTAAACTAGTTTATTTCCATTCCCTCGCAGTTGTTCTTTGATATCTATGTCTCAAGGCTGGTTTGTAATACTGGTGAACTGTGGACTCTCAATTAATAAATAGGTTTTGTTAGGAATATTATAAAGTGGTAACTGCAAGTTTCATATTGGTCGATCATGAACCTTGCACTTTGTTTGGTCTTTTGTTGAAATCAATTGATGTCTCTAATGCAGATTTTATATTTAAGTTGGCTTTGAAAAATGATAATTTGTCAGTTTGAGATTTATTTGAGAACTTAAGTCCTCAAGTTTGTATTTCAAGCTAGTTTTGAGATTTGGAAATTGAAGCTTGGTTTATAGTTAATTGCCAAACTTGGATTTTTAATGGTTTCATTTTAATCTGTAGTACTTTCATTTGTTAAAATGCTATGTAACTGCCTCTTGCTAAGTAAAAAATGAAGTCTAGATTTTGTTTGTTCACGTGTTGGTCTCCATTGAACGTCTTTTGTTTTCTTCTTTGTTGAATTTCGCTGGTTGTTGCCCTTAGGGACTCAATATTGAGTCCCTCACTAGACACGGTGAGGAGCTAAAATTGGGCTCGTCCTTGGGCCCAAAGCTGGACAGTCGCTTCAAAATGGGATTTAAACTATTCTCTCCTCTATTGGGTTGTCTGCACGATTGGGGATGGATCAATCCCTTTGCCCAATTGCTTCTCTACTCACATAAATCCTCAGTTAGTTTTTGAAATAAACAATTCTTTGCTTTAGTATACATCAATTAGACTATTAATAATTGGGAGGTGAGCTATACTAGATAAGACATAGTTTATGGCCCTCCAAGCTTTTAGTTTAAATACCCTTTAAAAATAGAATTGAGGTGCGCCGCGCCAAATAAAATCTCGAATGCGTGGCCCTCATTTATTATTTCTTTTAAAAAATACTTAGAATTCGAGGCGTGCCATTTAGCTAATTTCCATGGCCCTCGCAAATTTGACAAAGCATAGTTGCTTTAGGCGCATTATTTTAATAATATTACTTTCCTAAACTCGGGTGTGCATTTCATATGACCCAACTCTAAATATTAAAATGTTTAATAAAATGTTTTTCAGATTGTCGGTGCATTTCATGTGACGCGATCCAAAGACATGTTTTAGACGACGTTAAATCTACTTTAAAATGAATAGAAGCGGTTGAAAGTTAAAATGCACATAGGTTCAAAAATGTTCTTAAAATCAGACAATTATGCCAATTATAGCAGTTGAGCGACCGTGCTAGAACCACGGAACTCGGGAGTGCCTAACACCTTCTCCCGGGTAAACAGAATTCCTTACCTGGATTTCTAGTTCGTGAACGGTAATACAGAGTCAACCCTTTCCTCAATTCATGATTTAAAATTGTGACTTGGTATATCATAAATCTCCTAACTGGCGACTCTGAATCTCTTAATAAACAATCCCGTTTCGATTGTTCTTTAATTGGAAAAAACTACCATTATTATACCCTCCCGGGGGTGTAGGTAAAAAAGGAGGTGTGAAGGACGGGCAAGGTTTGTGCAACAAATGGAAAGGAACTATGAAGGGACAATCAGCAGCCTAAAGAGAAAAGTAACCACCCTCGAGAACGTGGCAGCGAAGAAGGCCAAGGAATTTAAAGCGGATAGGGAACACTGTTATGAATTGATGGCTCAGATGGAGGAAGAAGTGCAACAATTGCAAAACCAACATCTCCACGACATTCAGGCATTAGAATCCTGTAATCAACTGGTCGGGCGTCTGCTCTAGGTAAAAGGTAGGATCCGAGAGAGGTTCATAGCTATTACTGATTATATTGTTGTAAAGTGCCAAGCATGTGAAGACATGACCCACACCACTTTCTTTGCGGCAGTGATGACATTTGTCCGACAAATCATGAGCGATTTGGAGTGGCTCCAAGGACATCTTGCACATAGGACCACGGCGAGGCCGAATGATTCCCCGCGAGCCTTAGGGGCATTCGAGGCATTAATGTATTCGTGATCTTGCTTGAGTCTGTACTTTCTTGCTGATTAAACTTTGCCAGTTTGTCTGTTAGTCCTTTTGAGTCTCTATTTTCACCTTTCCAGAGTCTGTTAATCCTTTTGAGTCTGTATTTTCATCTTTTTTGAGTCTGTTAGTTTCTTCTGAGTCTGCCAGTTTTGTAATCAAAGCATTTGTTTTTTTATGAAAAATTAAAAATCAAAATATTTTTATTTTTCATTTATATCCCCAAGAACTACGCTCGGCCTAATTCGTGCGGGGTCATAATACGTAGGCAATCTCCATAGGATTCGATCGTAACCAAATAAGAAAAAGAAAAAAAGGAAAAATAAGAGAGGAAAAGCAAGAAAAAGAGAGAAAATAAGAAACCGAGAGAAAGAAACAATGGAAAAACAAGAGGGAGGAATGAGAGGATGAAAACAACTACACCTCTTTTTTCACTACACCCCGGAAGGGGGTATAATAAAGGGAATTTTTCCAATTAAAGGAAAATTGAAACGTGATTTATTTATTTAAAAGATTCAAAGTCGCCACTTGGGATAATTTAATGGCGTCCCAAGTCACCGGTTCAAATCCCGAATCGAGGAAAAGATTGACTCTGTATTACAGTTCGCGAACCAAAAATTTGTGTAAGGAATTCTGTTAACCCGGGAGAAGGTGTTAGGCACTCACGAGTTACATGGTTCTAGCACGGTCGCTCAACTGTTATTGTTAGCATAAATATCTGATTTTAAACCATTTGGAAACTATGTGCATTTTAACTTTTAACCGCTTTTATTCATTTTAAAAAGAAGATTTACTGTCATCTAAAATATGCCTTTGGATCACGTCACATGAAATGCACCCATAATTTGGAACAAATTTTATTCAATGTTATAAGGATTACGATTTGGGTCACATGAAATGCACACCCGAGTTTAGGAAGGTAATATTATTAAAGTACGCGCCTAAAGCAACTACGTGTTTTTAGCTTTGCGAAGGCCATGAAAATTTGCTAAATGGCACGCCTCGAGTTCTAAGTATTTTAGAAGAAACAATTAAATGAGGGTCACGCATTTGAGGTTTTATTTGGTGTGACACACCTCAATTTTATTTTTAAAGGGTATTCAAAATAAAGTTCGGGGAGCCATAGACTATTGATATTATCTATTATGGCTCACCTCATTTTAATGAAGTGCTTAATTACTCAATGAAGTTAAAGGTTCCCTATGGTCACTTAGTTAATAATCAAAGCTACAAATGGACTCCTCACGTGAAGTCCAAAACCATGAAGGCTAGCGAAAGAACTGGGCGTGACTGAGTCGAAATTGTGCCCCAAATCATATTCAAAGGAAGTTGTCAGGCTTGGGCCCCGAAATGAGCCCAAATTCGAAACCTCAAACGTGTCTGAATGAGGGACTCAAATGTTGAGTCCCTACGGGCCCTTAACCAGCAAAACTCAACAAAAGCATTCAATGGGACCAATATGTATGCAAATCACCTCTAGGTTTGTGTTACTTGACATTAGGCAATCACACGACATTTTAACAAATGAAAACATTGCTGATTTAGAAAACCATTGAGAATCCAAGTTCAACCAAGTAGCTAGAAGCTAGCTTTAACTTCCAATTCTCAAAACTAGCTTGAAATTCAGACATGAGAACTTAAATCTCGAATAAATCGCATATGAACAGAACTTTATACAATAACTGACAACTTATCAATTTTCATAGCCAACTTAAACATCATTCTGCTTTAGGGATATCAACTGATTCCAACAAAAACCAAACAAAATACAAGAGTCATAACAGATCGACATGAAATTTGCAACCACAATTTTAGAATCTTCTTAACACAAATTCAAAACCTATTTATTAACTGAGAATTCTACAACTAAACAATGAAGCCTTCTATGATAAAATTAAAATAACATCAATTAAAATAACATCCGAACTGCAAACTTAAATATGAAGGTAAAATATAGAATGCAATACTGATTTACACAAATGACAGCTTTTGTTAACATAGTCTAAATCTTATTCATGCAAATCTTCCCAAAACCATTATCCATTCAACAGATCCCATGATAATTATACAAAACTATGTAAATAAACTAAACATAAACTTAGAAATTTCAAAACAAAGACATATGTAGGAAACTTTTGCCAAATTTTATTCCCTGAAATTCATTTTATCACAACTACATATATCAAAAAATGCTTCAACACTTCAATAGCTATTATAGCTGAGATCATACCTGGAAATGGAAAAGGGGAAGAAGAAACAATAAAACAGTAGGGAGTCAGCATCAGGTTCTAGTAACAAAATCAAGCCAGCAAAACATTCTAAAAAACCCATAAATGAAGTACGACAACCCAGAAAATAGTCTCAAACACACAATTAAACCAGCTGACCTCAAAAATCAACCTCAATGACTAAGACTCAAACCATTTCTAAGTTCAAACAATCAGGAAATCGATGCAGGAAGAGGAGGATCTCAGACTACAAGACTAAAACTCAATGAAACAGTGTTTTCTACAGAAATTTCAGCCATCTGTGTTTTTTCTAGAGTTTTTTATTATTCAACCTCTGACTTGAGCTGCAAGTAGAAATGCCTTTATAAGAAAGCTACTAGGGCATCCTTAAAGGTTTTGTTTTTGTAATTTAGTCCTTTTCAAATTTTCCTTTTTGCTAAAAACTCCCTTAGTAAAAAAAATCAGAATTTCATTTAAACCCCAATGATAGCTTCTAGGAAGCTTCCTCAGGTGGTTACTAAGATATTCCCTTAGTTTTTTTTTACCCCAATTATTCTTTTGTGACCTTATTTTTACCTTGAAAACCAACCTGGGTCAAACAGGTATGGGTCATAAAACCAAACGGGCTCAATGGTCCATTAGACATGGGCTTAGGCTAAAACCAAACCAAACTCTCTTGGAATGGGGTCTAGACTGACCGTAGAGTCCAAGCAATAAGGCTGACCCCAAGACAAATTCAGGAAACTTTAAAAAGCAAACAAACTGACTAATTAACAGTCGCAAACGAGCAGGGAACATATTAAGCTATTAAATTATGCTAATTGAATGAATTAAAGGTTC
Organism: Nicotiana glauca; assembly: GCA_026770625.1. Lineage (NCBI taxonomy): Eukaryota > Viridiplantae > Streptophyta > Magnoliopsida > Solanales > Solanaceae > Nicotiana > Nicotiana glauca. Next base: position 100,659 of record MU698726.1, on the reverse strand, counting down.
CAACAGGGCAATTAATAGAACTTAAACAAATCAAAAAACAAATGAAAAGAGAGGAAAAGAACAAAGGTGTCACATAAATGATTTTGAAAATAGAAATAAACGGGACTCACCGACTAAACTTGAAATCAAAACTGAAGCACTGGTTCAACCCAAAATAGTGGCAAATGTTTGTTCTTAGTGAAGAACAAGTGGGTGTCACTATTTTGTGCCAAAAACCAAACTAAAACAACTAGAAAATTCATAAAAAATAACTCACATGCATGATTCCGTCTTTAGGCTCTTACGGCTCGACTCATTGATTTGAAATTTGAGGGGTAATAGAGATGTTTGAAGGAACCTGAGTGAGGAATTGGAATGAGGGAGACAATAGGGTTTAGGGGTGTGATTTTAGGGTGATTTGGGATCGTCGCCGCCGGTTTGGGGCGATGGTAACTTGAGGTGGCGCTAGGGTTTTGGACAGGTCTCTAAGAGGGTGTGTTGATTTAAGAGAGACGGGTTTGGGGGGGGTAGGCATCTTAGGACAGTTTTATATGAGTGTGCTCCTAAGTTTCGGACCGTTAGATTGATGAGATCCAACGGTTACGATTAAAAGCAAGCGAAAGGGGGTTGTTTTGATGAGGGGGAAGACTTGACTGGGTTGGACACGAGTTTGGGCTGGGATTTGGGTGGTTTTGGACGGATTTAGGGGTTTGGGCTGGGCAATTTTAATTTCTTTTGGCCAAAATATAAAAACCTGATCTCTTTTTTTCAAAATCTTTTCCTTTGTCCTTTTTTTTTAATTTTCAAAATTAAATAAAGATTTAAATTAAATCCTAGGACCTAATTAAACCTAAATGATAGTTATCACACTTAATTAAAAACAAATTGAAAGAAAAACCCCCAAAATCAAAGTTAAAATTAAAACGGTGCACATCAAACTATTTTTTTTTTGTGATTTTCCCTTTTTATAAAATAACTAATTACCTAATTAATCCTAAAATGTTGAATTGAATCCTAAATGAAAATGCACATATTTTTTTAGTATTTCCATTAATTAAAATAAAATAAACATGCACAAACAAATGCAAAAAATTAACAGAAAATACCACGAAAATCCACAAAATTGCAAATAATGAAAAGAAATTATTTTATTTTAAAATTGTGGGAGTAATTCACATAGGGCAAAAATTATGTGCTCGTACATAAGAGCCGGATCTAACCCGAGAACACTCAGTGATAAAAATCTAAAAGCCTTTTTATACATATTGCTCACAGAGGCACGCTTACAAGGCCTTTAATAACCCTTATAAATAAGGATCCGAACAAAAACCTAATCTATCACTAAGCCTACATATTTGGCGGCTCCGCCAGAGTTGTGCCCCAACGGTTCAGGCTACAGCTCCGAGACCTTTAACAGCCTCTTCCCTTCTGAGGATTCTGCCTTCATTCTCACCACTTCCTAAGCCACTACTCGACACACCTCCAGAAGCAAACATGGCAGCAGCTTTCTTCTTTAGGGACTTCACCCTCTTGAGCTCGGCAGACAAATTGATACTCGCTGTGTGTATGTCCTTGAAAGTCCACCTCCGAGATTTTAACTGAGCATGTTCTACGGCTCGAGTCAATTTTAATTTGGCTTCCTCATCGCTCTCCCGTCTTGAGCGTTTACTACAATGACATCCTCTGTGCAAAGATATGAGCACCTCAACTTAAGTTTTTATTCCGGATAGTGCAACAACTAATTCAGAATGGAGACCTCTATACTTGTCACTATCTGCCCTTGCGTCATGAAGTTGATGCCCAACTAAGGTCATCCTTTCCTGGAGGGTGTCCCTCTCGGAAGTTATCTCGCTCACGTGCCATTTGAGTTTGAGAACTTCGGAGCTTCTGGCTTGGATCTCCTCCCTCGTTAGGGCACTTTTCCTTTCAAGCTGGATGAATCAGATCAAAGATGCCAAACACTAAAATTAGGCAAACATTCAAACAAGAGCAAAGGGAAGCTAGGAAACATGTTCAACGAGATGAGTCTTATCACACTCGTGACGAGTCACCTCAACCTGAAACAGGGTGAAATTCTAATTATAAAGCGCCCTGGCCTAAAACTATAAAGAAGACAAGTTAGGAAGATAAATATTAGGACGATGGGTAGGGTTTACAAAAACTACCTGCTCATAAAGCATGTTCATCTTGCTGAAGACGAGCGAAGCATCGAGCTCAAGGATTTACTTGGGAGCGGCTAAATGCCTTTCAAAGCATCTATGCCTCTGATGGGCACCCCCACATCGAAAGGTTCTTCATTCTGGGAATCTTGTACCCCCTAAGAAGGTAAGATCATTGCCTGAGGGGAATCACCCACGATAACAACACTATCAGGGTCAGTAGGGGCCCTTTCTTGTCCCGGTAGGGCTTCAGAACTGGTTTCCTTCGAATCGTCTGCTAGGTGCATCTATGCTCGAGGGATATGTTGGTTATCAGCCAGCTCAGGGACATCACCCAATACTTCCTCAGTGGCCTCTTCGGCATGAATTTGGACCACAACAATATCAAGCCTCGGCTCGGGAGCCATCGTCTCTCCGGTGTGAGGGTCGATCAGGTTTCCCCTCCTTCGGGTACTTACAAGAAATTATTTTCTCCGTCGTCTTCAGCTTGGGGAATTCCCGCTGCTTCTGGGGCTGCTGGATCGGCCTCAATTTCTTCCATCTTGGTTTTCTTGGATTCCGAAGGTTCATTCGACGGACCTCCTTGTCTTTTCTTTCCTTTGTCGGGTCTCAAGGTATCCTCTTATCTAGGCAATAATTCCTTCATCAAGGGAACTTCCCCCAGACCTACACAAATGCAAGAAGTGAGCACAGAGAATAAGGATGCTATCAGTAGCAACTTAGATTCAAAAGTATGACTGCAGCAAGAGTAAAATCTCACCGTGATCCTTGGCTTCCTATCGAGCTTGGGACAAAATAAGCCACATTCGCTCAACGTATAGGCAAAACAATTCCAGTTGGCTGATCCAGCCTGAGAGGTCCGTAACTGCACCTGGGTAAACTGCTACAGTTGCATCAGAAGAAGAAATTAGCGCGTGGAAAGATGTACCCAAAAAGAAGTAAGGAGATGCTAGATAACATATCTACTTATGTTCCATGTTCCATCTCTCAGGGAATGGCATCCATTTTACTAGGATTAGATCCAAAGTCCTAACTCAGATAAAAGGTTCATCCACCCTCCGTTCCTGAATTTATCGATGCAAGCAAAAAGGGACCTCGAAGCTTAGCAATGGAGCTTAACCAGGCCCTCACGGAAAATACGGGGGTTGTACATCCTGACCAGGTGTTCGAGGGTAAAGGGCCCTTAATTATGTTCACATAATACCTGATCATATAGACAATGCGCCAGAATGAAGGGTGAATTTGGCCGAGGGTCACTCGACACCGTCGGTAGAAGTCGAGAACCACATGATCTATCGGAGGCGAGGATGGCCCGACTGGCCCAAGGGTAAATCGGTAAGTGTACACACTGAGAAAATCAGCTTTGTATGTCGTTATATCCTCCTCCCGAGAAGGGTCCTCCACAAGAACCACATCCCCTTAGCGACAATTAGCCCTCACCCTTTTGATGTCTGTTATTGAGCTAATATATTGGCACACGGGCTCACGGTGCCCCGGCTTTGAAGAAGGTTTTTCTACCTTGAAATCAGAAGTCATTGCAAAGGACCTTGGAACGCATTCCTCAGCACGAGGAGGCACTACTGCTTTGCCTTTAGACGAAAGTGAGGAGGAGAAGGTTACATTCTCCTGAGAAGTAGAGGCGGAAGTTTTCGTCATTTAAAAGATTTCACAGGAGAACAAGGAAATTGTGCTTCAAAGAAAGAATAGAAGTGAGAAATAAGGAATGAGAGAAGAGGTATTTATAGAGGCCCACTACACACAATGAAGGAGGCCAAAGGACAGCCAACCACTGTAATCAATGCAAAGGCTTTTAAGGGCTATGTATACTTGACCTTTTGGTATATTATTCTATCATGTCAGTTATTTAGAAAGATATGAATTTCGTCATTACAAAAGTATCAGGGAGACATGAATTTGAGGTCGTTTCTTATCATTTCATTCTAAGAAATGTGGGGACTATCTGTATACGAACGAGATTGGGAGGCCCGATTCCATGGTCATTGAGCCTCTCCCTTAGCCTCGAAAAGGCCCCAAAGATCCAGGGACGCAGCAAAAGAGCTTCAACCTCAAAGTCTCTTCACACTCGACCTCGCGCAGCATGAGTCTGTGATTATCGAAGGTAAGCGGGAAGTTCCCTGGGTATGTAGCCCGAACTGATATCACCTGCAAGAATAGTACCAGTCTATGCTAGATATTAGGTAGTTGTGCCACCTATCCTACTTTGTAATAAATTCTTTTTTGGGTTCTCTCTCATATAAAAAGAGGGGCCCTTATCATCTGTATACATTTGTCGCTCAATACTAAATACGTAAGAACATTCTCTCTGCTCTCTAACATATTATCTTAAGCTCTTTACTTCCATTTATTTCTTACATTCATTGTGTCCTATTTATTTTTCATCATTTATTGCTTATTATTGGCCATATGTGATGACCCGACCCGTCGTCGTCTCAGGTATTACCGCCCTGTTTCCCTCTTATTGTGTTGCTTTATGTCCCATCGTCGGTATTGGGTGCGTTATAATTTAATTGGAATAATTTTGATAAGAAATGAGACACTTAGTCTCTTTTAAGAAGACTTAAGTTGGAAAAGTCAACTGGATGTTGACTTATGAGTTAGAGGGCTCGGAATTAAATTCCGATGGTTCGGTTAGCTCTGGAAGATGATTTAAGTCTTAGGAGCGCAATCGGAAGTAATTTTGGAGGTCCGGTGAAGAAGTTAACCCATATTGACGAAGTTGGAAATTTGGCGAATTCCGGTTGATAGGTGATATTTTGATCCGGGAGTCAGAATCAAATTCCGAGAGTTGCAGTAGTTTCGTTAGGTGATTTTG
>MU698726.1:19333-86115 GCA_026770625.1 Nicotiana glauca | reverse complement strand
ATGACTTGGGCTTATTGCCAAACTTGGGCCTTGTGCCAATTATCTGGAATCTTTTGTGAATTTACATCACTATTTTTCCTCACGAATTGAAATATTATTGAATTCAGTCCAATTGAATTATATTATCTTGTGAACTCAGCTACGTTTATACTCAACTCGAGATTTAAATGATATTTAAAATGTCAATGAACTGAGCATTAATGTTTTACTAAAGCCCAAGAGGCTTATGACTATTTTCTGGACTGATTGAGGCCGAGGGCCATCTGTAAGGATATGTTGAATGATGTGAGGAGGCTTTCAGGCCTCGAGTGTTATGTGAGGAGGCTTTCAGGCCTCGTGTATGATGTGTGAAGGCTTTCAGGCCTATAGATATTGCGCTTGGGCTGTAGGAGCTCCTCCGGAGTCTGTACATACCCCCAGTGAGCGCAGGGTACCCAGGTGAGTTGGGAGTGGGCCCAAAAGGCCATTGCTTGTGTGTGGTGAGTTGGAAGTGGGCCCGAGAGGCCGTTGCTTGTGTGTGGTGAGTTGGGAGTGGGCCCAAGAGGCTGTCGCTTGTGTGTGGTGAGTTGGGAGAGGGCCCGAGAGGCCGTTGCTTGTGTGTGGTGAGTTGGGAGTGGGCCCGAGAGGCCGTTGCTTGTGTGTGGTGAGTTGGGAGTGAGCCCGAGGGGCTGATGTTGTGTGCTGGTGAGTTGGGAGTGAGCCCGTGTGGTTGATACTATACTGAAAGTTTGATATTGAGCCCGAAGGGCAAACTTTTGATTGTTCCTAAATTGTTGAAATTGTTGTTTCCACTATTTTTAAAAAGAGAATGAACTGATACCTTATGGTTACTCGAATTCTGAACCCTGAACAAAATGTTCTGGGTTCCTGTTCCCCAGCAGAGTCGCCGGAGCTGTCACACCTCCTATTTTACTACACCCGCAAGGGTATAAAGGAGTTTTATCACTTAAAGGACAATCGGAACGGGATTTCTTATTAAGATTTCAGAGTCGCCACTTGGGAGATTAACGGTGTCCCAAGTCACCAGTTGAATCCCGAACCGAGGAAAAATATTGACTCTGTTAACAGTCCGCGAACCAGAAATCCGAGTAAGGAATTCTGTTAACCCGGGAGAAGGGGTTAGGCATTCCCGGGTTCCATGGTTCTAGCACGATCGCTCAACTTTCGTATTTGATTTATCTGATTTCAAAACAGGTTCTAGATTATGTGCCTTTTATTCGTAAATCGCTTTATTATTATTTTAATAAGAATTGCATCGTCGTGAAAATGCGTCTCAAACCACGACACATAAATGCACCCGTGGTTGTCAACACATTTCGACTCCGTTGAGATTTGAATTTGGGTCACACAAATGCGCACCCGAGTTTAAGAATGTATTTTTATTAAAAATCGGGCCTAAAGTAACTAACGCATTATTATCTTTGGGGAAGCCCGTGAAATTCGCTAAACGGACCATCCCAAATTCTAAGTATTATTAATTAGTCATTGAATATGGGTCCCGCAATTCATGTATTTTTGTTTGGCGAGGCTCACCTCAAATTATTCCAAAGGGCTTTATTCGAATAAAAGAAACTATGGATACTCATAAGTTGTTCACTTCTAAGTTTAAGATCAAATATGAACAGGTCCAAAACTTTTACTCAAGAGCAACCAAGACATTATGAATCATCCGTGTCTAAACCTGACTAACTTGTAAACATGATGCCTATGGAAGTTTTCACAATAATGGCCAGTTTGAAAAGTGTATAAATGCAACCAACGTTATCTTCTAACTATTTGCTCCAATATGAGCAGAAAGAACAAATCAAAATTATTTGACATATGTTCAGGTGAAACAGAATAGAAGAGACCAAAGGATATTAAAATCCTTATTGATAAAATATTTTGAAAATGTAGCGACACAGCATGTCGCTCAAGCACTCTAACTGCTCAAAACCTTGGGAAGATTATATTTAAACAAACTAACCGATTTTCCATTGAGTTATTGATACTCAATTCACAGCTTGAGATTAAAATAGCTAGTAGATCCATATGGTAACAGGTAAACTAATCATCAATTACAATTTCATAACAAAAGCAAATGAACTAGACATCAACTACAATTTATAACAAATCAAGTAAAACTCAAACATCAATTTCAGTATTTATAACTAAACAGATCAGAGATGGTTCTTAGAACATACCTAGTTGCAGAGAGATCAAACTTAGAAAAAAGAAAAGCCAAATAAAGGCTGGGACCAACGGGCTTGTAGCTCAAACAAGCAATTTCCAGCAACATAGAAAATCCAGATTCACGAGCATACTGAAATTAGCTTTCCGATTAATTGAAATGCGGAAATTACACGGATTGAAACGATACGACAATTACAATCAAAAATCGACCCAGCTTCGAACGAAATAAGTAACAATCGAACCAGAAAACCAACGGACAGTACCCCGATGCTCCGGCAACCTCGAAGTTGATCGAACAAGCCGGACTGGAGAGGAACCTCAATTAACAAGCAAACGATAACTCGAACGACCTTGACTCACACCTCAGATAGGAATTCGAACTGAAATTCAGAAGGAAACCAGAATTCCACATGAAAATTGAAACGATTCAAATTCGAAATGAGAATGAAACCAGAAAATCCCGATCGTTCCTCTATTTTCACTGTTTTTCAACTCCCCTGTTTTCCCGTTCCTTTCATCCCCTTCTGTTTCGATTTCAATTCCTTTCCCTGCTATTTTAATTTTCATTTTAGTTCAGACTGAGAGGTGAGAGCTCGTTGTGATTTTTTGAAGAAAAGAAGAAAAAGAGGCGTCTGTGCGTTGAAGAAGAAGAACAATCGAGCAGGGGTCCGTTTTTTGTGTCCCCTTTGAGTGGGGAATCCCATTTGTTTCTGTAATGTTCATCTCTCTTACTGAAAAGAAGGGGACACGGAATTTCCGTGTCTCTAGCTCAGAGGAGGGTCAGGGGCGTTGGGTCGGGTATTCTATTGGGCTGGGAGAAAACTCAATTAATTTTGGCCCACAATTTTATCTTTTCAATTCCCTTTCCTCTTTTCCAAATTAATTCTTTCTATTTCAAACTCTTTTTTATTTAATTTTTCAAAATAAACTCAAATAAAACCCAAACTAAATCTTAAATCGAATCAATCCTAGCACATTAAATTAATTAACTCTAATTAAAACCAAATCGAAGGAAAAACTACCAAAATTCAAAAATTAAAATTAAAAGTGCACATTAAACCATTTTTTGTGACTTTTCCCATTTTTATAAAACAACTAATTTGTTAATTGTTCCTAAAATGTGAAATTAAATCTAAATGTAATGCATGGTATTTTTGGTATTTTTTCGTGATTTTAATGAAACTAAATATGCAAAGAAATGCAAACAATTAACCAAAATCATATAAAATTGCAAAAATTGAGAAAAATTATTTTCTGATATTTTATGGGAGTAATGCATATAGGGCAAAAATCACGTGCTCGCAGCTGCCCCTCGTTGCTCGGAAACACGAAGAGTTTTCAGGCAAAGATAAAGTGAGCGGATACGAGCGATTTTTGCCCATTTGAATACTCCGTGTGAAGCATTTTTTGAAAGATTTGACCGTACCTTGCTTCAGGGGTTGCCTACATATCCTTGGCTACAAAGGAATCAGGTCAGTGTAGTTCATTAACGAGAACAGTGATGGAGTACCAAGGTGGAGAGCCGATCGAGGTGCTGTTCTGCCGAGGTTCCGGTCCGCGGTCCTGTTATTACATCAAAATCAAAAGATGAAAAAGACTATCTAAGCCTGTCAACTATGAGTTACAAGATTTCTGTCTATAAGTCTTCTGAAGCTTGATCTTGAGTCTTGAATGGTTCTTCATGCAGACTTTAGATTTGAACCTTGCGCTTGTTAGCTGCAGGTGCTAGCTCGTTCTTCTTTAGCTTTTTGGAAAAAAACCAGGTATGCAGTGCTTGTGACCTCGGCCATGTCTTGAGCAACCCACATCTTTCATCAACTTCTGCATTTGCATTAACTTCTTGCCTTTCTTTTTTTCTTTTTCTTTATTGTGACTAACTTCTATTGATCATCTCGGACTGTTGACTTGCATTCTTGTCGCGAGCTTCTTTTATTGCTAACTTGAATTGTGTTCTGAAGTGAATTCTCTTATTCTCCAAGTAGGCGCCTGATTGCTAATACTTGCACTGTTTTTCCTCGAAGCTTGAGCTGTTTCCCCTTGAAATCTATGCTATCTTCCTTTGAAACTTGAATTGCTTTCCCTTGGTTCTCTAGGTGGGTTTCTGATTACCAACATTTACACTGTTTTTCCCTTGAAGCTTGAACTGTCTTCCCTTGTTCTCCAGGTGGGCGCCTGATTGCCGAAACTTTCTGTGTTCCCTTGTTTTCCATGTAGGATCCTGCAACCTAAACAAACAAAACAAACAAAATTTTCTGCCTCAGTTTGCACTAGGAATATTTGTGAGTTGTTAGCAAAATTGTAAGCCACTTATATAACTGATGCAATGATGAGAGTAAACCAAAGACTAGACCGGGATGTGCGTCTCCTATGAGTAAAACCAAAAAATTGACTAGCAAATGCGTCTGCTAAAATAAAATCTGAATGAATCAAACTAGAAAGTGCGTCTCCTAGGGGTGAAAACTTCAGTGACTAAAACTAGGAAGTGTGTCTCCTATGAATGAACTCTCAATTTAGGAAATGCGTCTCCTATAAGAATAACTTGAAAGACCTTGATTAGGAAGGGCGTCTCCTAGGGTCGAACATAAATGACTCAAACTAGGAAGTGCGTCTCATAGGGGTGAAATCTCAATTCTGGAAGTGTGTCTCCTAAAATAAAATATAACCTGAAAAATCCAGACTAGGAAGTACGTCTCCTAGGAGTGGAACTTTCATGATTCAAACTAGGAAGTGCGTCTCCTATGAATGAACTATCAATTTAAGAAGTGCGTCTCCTGCAGGTAAAACTTCAATGAACCAGACTAGGAAGTGCGTCTCATATAAATGAACTATCAATTTAGGAAGTGTGTCTCCTATGAATGAACTGTCAATTTCGGAAATGCATCTCCTATGGGTGAAACTCAATGACTCAAACAAGGAAGTGCGTCTCCTAGAGCAAAATATAACTTGAAAGACTCAGACTAGGAAGTGCGTCTCCTAGGGGTAAAACCATCAGTGACTCAAACTCATATGATCCAAACTAGGAGGTGCATCTCCTAAGGGTAAAATATCAGTTTAGGAAGTGCGTCTCCTACAACAAAAATATAACTTGAAAACCCAGACTACGAAATGCTTCTCCTAGTGTGTGATTTTCTCAATAGCCTTTGCGTAAGCAGAATTGGGGCGTTACACTTGAAAATTTCAACCTTCCGTGCTTTGATATGGACATAGTTTCCATCCCTGTTTCAGACAAAGAGAACTTGTGAGTTTAAACATGGTGGTTGGTTTGTGGCCTTGACTTTGCGGCGGTTGCTCCTTCACTAGCCATGATAATTTTGATTTCACCTTGAAAGACCTTGCTAGTTCCTTGACTAACCTCTTTCTCTGTCACCCTTATCACAAAAATACCTCTTCTTCGTTCAAACCCAATATCCTCTATCTGTTGTATTGCTCATGAACCGATATCTGCCAAACCTTTGTGTTTCACATGATCCCCAAAGTATATTGATTTGTTCACCCTAACCCTCAATAACCCTCAATCTGTTGCATTGTTCACAAATCGATATATACCAAGACTTTGTACTTCACACGAATCCCAAAGCATGTTGTTTGTTGCCAACTCAGTGTGTCTGCTGTTTTCTCTTAACTTGACGTCTTGATGTGTTTACCAGATCTCGTTTTGTTTAATTGGAAATCTTGGTGGCAGATTTTTAAGTCATTTCTCACTTGTTATGACCAGACAGACTCAAGAGGAGGAACTAAATAGGACAAAAGGAATATAGTAGGAGGAAAATGAAAGAAATGATTCATAACAAAAAAAACTACGAATTAGAAACCTATCAGATGTGGATACTGACTCTAATGACCTTGACATGCACCTGCGGCCTATTCTGTTTAGCAAATCTGATGTTCAGCTCTCGTTGTATCTTTTCGCCGTGAAATTGGGCTTCAATGCTCCGTTGCCCGATCTGATTCACAACCTTATTCAACTTGTAGTGCCCGAAGGGTTTTCACCATCAAGCCTCTCATTTTGGTTTTTTTCTCGTCTCACCGTCGCCTTATGGTGCCTGCAAAGGTTTTCACCAATAAGACTCTCTCATTTTTGACTTCTCTCATCTTTCATCGCCTTGGGGTACCCGTGTTGGTTCTCATCACCAAGACTATCTCATTCTTTATTTCCTTCGTTTGGACTGGAGTGTTGCCCTGATATGATTCGTCTCTTATTGTTTGACTCTGTATTTCTCGAAGATTGATCAGATGGTCTTTCTTTGGACTATAACGTGGGCTTTTGGATAGGATTAGAAAGAAAGGGTATTAAAGGCTCAAAACAATTTCATCATGGGTTGAAAATTATAACTTTCAAAATCGGATTTCCCGCAACAACCACAACTTCTACCCCAGTTTCTTTCTTGGGGGACTTTGGACTTTTATTTCGGTGTGACTGAACCTTAGAGAGAGGCTGCCTACGTACCCTTTAGGGATCAAGTCAAATGTAGTTCAGGTCATAGGAATTACTCTGTTGTTGTGATTTTCTCCTCTCTTTCTTTTCTTTTCTTTTCTTTTGCTTTCTGCTTTCTTTTTGTTGTTTTGTTGTTTTTGTTGTTTTTCTTTTCTTTTTCTTCTCTTTTCTTTTTCTTCTATCTTTTTCATTCTTTTCTCTTATCTTTCACACTTGTATCTCTGATCTTTGCTACTGATTCCGAAAGAAGGGGTATGAAAGAAAATAAGTAAGGCTCAAAGAGGGTAACGAAGGATAGAGTGTTTAGATAGAAGAACAAAATACCTTCGTCATTCCAATCTTCGACATATTCCAAGTACAGACAACATAATTAGAAAAACACTAGTAACATTTCTAATTGTGCCAGACTTGATAACCATATCCACGCATTTTCCTTCGTCATCTGTTAAATACAATGCACCATTGGGCAACACTCTCACTCTCAATACCACGAACGGCCCCGTGTCAATTGGGCCAACTTACTTTTATGGTTTATTTATGTTTTACTTGCCCCCGGTTTCGCACAATTCGGGCTTGAAGTGATCTCAAAGTGCCTTTACCAATTTCCCTCGAATGTTCCTACATCTTCAACATTATTTCATTGCTTCATGACTAAACTAGCTTTTAAAGATCAGACTGAGAATTATGCGTGCATGCCATGTCACTATAGCCAACAGGAAAAGGATTGTAGAAAGAAAAGAGAACTAAACAAAAATGACTAGAAATGGCAGAAAACAGAGAACTGTATTAAACAGATGGTGAAAGGGTTTAAAAAACTAAACAAGCAACACAAACTGGGGTACAATCCTAAAACAAACCTAGATAACACTACATGAGATATGACGACTAAAGGAACTAGACAAATAAAAGGATAGAAAGGTTTGAATCACAAGATAATATTCAGATTACAACCCTGAAAATAACCTAGATAACAGAAAAGACAACAAAATAAACCACCAAGACTTCTCTCAAGCTAGCCAAGAGATGAAGCGTCTTTCCAATTACCAAGCTCGGCATCTTAGCTACAGAGTTCTGCATCGATATTTCCAAGACCATGACCAACTTCAATATCATCAACTTCAGTCAACAAGTTCCCAAGAGGATTCGCATGCTCCCTGTCACTGTCATTAACCACAATTACCCCTCCTTCAATCATTCTTTCTATTTCCCGTTTCAAATAACGACAATCTTCAATGCTATGCCCTTGGACATTAGAGTGGTACATGCATCGTACAGTAGGATCAAATCCTTTTGCATATGGGTCTGGAGTATAGCCAAGGAGCGGCTCAATCAGGCCAGAATGCTTTAACTTTTCAAATAAGCTTGCGTAAGACTCCCCAATTGGCGTGAAACTATTTCTTTGCCTTTGTTCTCTTCCCTCCCCCTGTTTTCTTGGGTTGTTGGGTGCTCGAAAATGTTGTGAAGGCAAGAATGCATTATGCGGTGCTGGCGCTCGCCATAGGGAGTGACCTGGTGGTTAGACATATGACCGGACATTGTTCAAAGGATAACACTAAGGTGGATTATGTGGTGCTCGAGGATAGGTTTGGGGTTGGAGTTGAGGCTGGGTGCATCGGTGAGGCGAATCCTTTGGTCCATGTCGTGACTCTAAAAACAACCATGGCAACATCCTCATGTTCCTTCTAACCGGGCGAGCTTCCTACGTTGCTCTGAATTGCTTGTGTTGTGGCTTTTAAAGCAAAATAACTCATGATCTTGCTAGATTTCAGCCCATCTTCTACCATTTCTCCCATTTTTATCACATCATTTAAAGGCCTACCCACAGCCATGATCAAATGCCCAAAGTAAGCTTGTTCTTGAGCTTGAATAAAGTAGTCGACCATCTCTTCTTCTTTCATTGGGGGATCGACTCTGGCAGCTTGCTCTCTCCATCTGAGCCCGTACTCCCTAAAGATTTCATTAGGCTTCTTTTCCATCTTGACTAGGGACCTACGATCCGGGACGATTTCCATATTATACTAAAAGTGCCTGGCAAATGCCTGAGCCATATCGTCCCACGTGTACCACCTATTAGCATCTTGGCAGGTATACCACTCCAGAGCTGCCCCACTCAGACTCTGACTGAAATACGCCATCAATAATTTGTCTTCGCCACCGGCACCTCTCATCCTGCTGCAGTAACCTTCTCAAATGAGCCACGGGATCTCCGTGCCCATCATATAAATCAAACTTTGGTATCTTAAACCCAGCAGGCAGTTGGACGTCAGGAAACAAGCATAAGTCTTTGTAAGCCACGCTCATATGGCCCCATTTCCCTTACATGTTTCTTAAAGACTGCACTAAGATTTTTGACCTTCCTGGATATCTCATCTTGCACCGCTATCTTACCAGGATTTTCAGTTTCACCATGAGCCTCAAAATGAGGAGCGTGAGAGTATGAATCCGAGACTCTGAAGGTTGGTTCTGGAGCATAGTGTTGGGCATCAGGGATTTTGAACACAGTCTCTTTGGAGGATCGAGGAAAAATACCTGGTGGAGGAGCTACAAGAGCATGAGTGGCCAAATGAGCGGTATATGAGGTGGTTTTCGAGGGTAGGGTGTGAAAAGATTGTGGGGAGATATCAGCAGCAGTGGGAAGCAATATTTGTGATAGTGGTGGAATAGTTGCAGGGTTTTCAGTATAGTTAGTGGGGAATAAAGGTGTAGAATGCCCCCTGATACAAAACTGATACATTTCTACCATCTGCTGCTTCACCCTTTGAAGCTCCTCTTTCAATTCAGACTCCGACCCCACAAACTCCCTCGACGAGTCAACAACTCTTGTGCCCAAGTTTTTGCTAGTCATGGCTACCTTGCTCTTTGACCTTGTGCTCTATGGATGAATAACCTTAAGAACCACAAACCAACCACCCTTCTGCTATGAATATAACAAAGTGAAGCCATCACGTTAGCGTTAGGGCATTTAACAGCTAAAATATCACATTGCGTGCAATGCACCTAGTCACAGTTATCAGTTCTAACATGACTCCGAAGGTATCAAGGTCATATGGAATCATCCCAATTTGTCCATTTGAGTCCTCTCTTTTCTTTTCTTTTCTAGCACTTCCTGGCCTTTTTATTTTCCTTCCTCTTTTCTCTAATTATCACTCTATTCTTTCCTCTCATTTTTCACCTCCCATAATTACACCTTTTTTTCTTTTCTTTTTTATTTCTTTTTTTTTCTTTTAACAATAAAAAAATAATTCGATCGAACCCTATGTAGGTTGCCTACGTATCATGACCCCGTATGAATCAGATCTTTGCGTAGTTCTGGAAGATCATGAATAAAATAAACAAACTGACATTCTCCTTTTTTATTTTATTTTTCCTTTTTTATGACAATCTGATGAGAAAAGAGAAATGAAGCTGCAAAACCCTTTTTTTTGAATTTTCTAGAATGAATGTTCTATAACTTATCCTAAACTCAAACTTAAAGAGCATGTATTTTTCTTTTTTATCGAAGCAAATACTCTATTAAGGAAAAATCCTAGAAGAGAAAAATATTTTTGACCCCTTCTTTTAGGAAGAAAATCTAAAGAATAAATCACAGAAAAAATATTTATTTGATATCGTGATGCAAGACTTCGAAACAAGCGATGAAAAAGATAAAACAAAATATTTTTGGATTTTAACTTGATTACCTAAGGGAGAAATTTTTAAATAAACCAATGGTAAAATACGTTGTCTTTTTTTTCTCTTTCTTCTATGTACAATTTCCTAAAATTCTAGTGGAAATAAAAAGAAATTTTTTTTATTTTTTGCTAATTTTCCAAAGAAACGCCTCAAAAGAAAATCTTTTTGGATTTTGAATTAACACCTTAAAGAAGGCTAAATGAATTTTTTTTTTTTTGAATTTGGTCCTAATATACTAAAGGAGATATAAAAATAATTCATTTTAAGTCCTAGATATTAATTGCCTAAAGGAAAAGCAACCTTAATTTGTTTTCATTTCTAGAATTAATATTCTAAAGAAAACTTATAAAGAAAATATAAAATGCAACATCTCCCTTTTTTGGATGTTTTGACTTATTACATGACTTTTTCAAATACAAAATAGGAAACATCATAACGAAAGACACAATAGACTTAACTAGACTAACACACTCTACGTAACAAAATTGATATTTCTTCTGTACAATTTTCAAGAACAGGTGTTAAATAAAACATTATTAATTAAAACACTATTAATTAAGCAAAGATTTGGCCAACATGACCTAATCCACAAATAATGATATGATCCTGCAAATCATCTGTCTCACTTTCTAAAGAGCAATAAACTTCACACATTAAAACACTATTAATTGGCCTCCAACAGCTAGATATGGCGTGAGGGCCATTGAAATTCCAACCACAAGAAATGCCGGAGATGACAACTGAGGAGACATCATACCCTGGTTAATAGCTTCACCAAAAGCTGTGAAGGCAAACTCTCCACCAGGAGCAAGTAGGAGACCAACTCTTATTGCCGATACAATTGAAATACCAAACAGTTTACCAACTAATGCAAGCAAGATGGTCTTGCCACCAACTAGAAGTCCTAATGAGCCCATAATAACTAGAAAGTTTGAAAGAAGAAGCTTGGGATCCATAGACATTCCAACCGTCATGAAAAAGAGACCCAATAGGAATCCACGATATGGAGCAATATCTTATTCAACTTGCAACGAGAATTCAATTTTTGCTAGAAGCAAACCAGCTAAGAATGCACCCAAAGTCATTGAGAGGCAGTCACTTCACTTCTACTTGGGAAAAGATGGCTTTGTGCTAAGGAACTTCGAACCTAATGCAAGCATCAGTCGAAACTTCTTCGTTGGTAAGTGAGTAAGTTGTTGAAGAACTAGAAGTGCATGCCTTGTCTGATCAAAAGCAGGCTGTGGTTTGCCTCTACAGAAATTTGAAAGTGTCCACGACGCATTCCTTAACATAGATAGCTTGGCATTTGGATTCAGCTGAGGAGCAAGGGAACTAGGGCTCCACAGCTAAGAACAAGCGCAGAACTTTAGAGAATCACCAGCAATAGTTCCTAGAGCCCACACAGCATGCTTTCGCACATCATCACTAAGAAAAATGAAGAAATTTTATGAAACTTGGGACTGCACCAAAATCAATTACCACCTTTGTACGCTCAGATGTTCCAGATGCAACATGTGAGATCCCAAGATGCCACAAACTGATGCTGTGGAAAGTCATTTCTCATTTGAAATTGAACAAAATGAGGAACTACACCTGCTTGAATTACTTCTGCTATTAGGGAACTCCTTTTGATTGGGAGCATCATTCTTCAAACGTGTTCCCTCTTTGTGGGCTTTCTTGGCAACTGCGACAACATTATCCTAAGCAATTTGGGTTCAAACATGTAACGAGCATGAGCGGCTCATGCAACAATTTAGCAATCCTCTATGTGTTATCTTGAACACCCCTCACACAATTCTTTTCAAAAGAAGCAGATGCATCCCCTATCAATCTTACTGAATGTAGAAGGGCATTAGCCATCATAGGCTTGAAAACATTCAGCTCAAAATGGCCATTTGATCCACCAATTGTGACAGCCACATGATTGCCCATAACCTTCAGCTCATAAAAGGTTCAACCATTAAACTTGAAAACAAACAGCTAGCGTAGACCCAATTGTATAAATGTCATGCATTGGAAATCAAGGTGCAATTCCTCTGGAGAAGCATATTAGGAAGTCACAACATAAGCTTCAAGACAATTTGATTGCACCGTGTCAAAGTTGATAAGAGGTTTATTGCTGCCTCTTGCTCAAAATGATTACCACTCAGTAGACCCGTCGATCCCAACAAACCCTTGCACAAGCCAACCACATTAGTTATAACAAGACCAATGACATCAATACCATGTTTTAGCAAACATTTTTGCACCCTCATCTACACAGAATTTCTTTTAGCTGTGCCAATTAGGCATGGATGATGCGAGCAAAACCCAACTTGCAAACATGCACTTGGTGTAGCAGCCAAGGTAGCAGACGATATTACAATCAAAGCCTTGACCATAACCTCAACAGATGGAACAAAGGGAACTTGAGCATCCAATACTTTTTCATTTTCGCCGCAGGCAAACCATTGGTCCGATTTTTCTATTTCTAAAATTAGTATAACATAAAGAAAAATCTCATCAAGCAAACTCCTGAATGAGTGATCCTGAATTAACTATCATGCCCAAACTCCGGCAAGTAAATCCACATATGTATGAAAAAACTCAAACCAATACTAGGTGAGACAATAACACTTTCTATTAGACACATGCAAGATATGGTTGCGATTATGTTTTCCTAAAAATTAACCTATGTGGCTAAAAGTGACTAAAAATGCAAGATTTGGCCAAGACCCCGCGAAGCCAAGAACCTAAGATTTACTAGGAAGACCGGACCATATGTGGGTTGCCTACGTATCATGCCCCGAGGGACAGGAATTAGGTTCGCATAGTTCGGACAGATTGGATACGGGCGAGAATAATAAGAAAGAACAACTAATTTAGAGAAAACATATTTTTTGCTTTTTCTTGAAAAATGATGAAACATGCAAAATCTTTTGGATTTTCTTTTCCTCTTTTTTTGATTTTTGATTTTTCAAAAATGATAAAAAGGGCAAAATCTCTTTTGAACTTTTCATGTTGTTTTTTTTTCTTTTCTTTTTCTCAATAAAAATTGTAATAAAACATAACTAGCCCTACTTGCTTTATCTTCACACTTCACCCTCTCTCTTTTTCCATCCTTTTTTCCTTTTCTTCTTTTTCATTTTTCATTTGCCCTCAACTATCATTGGTCCACCAAATAACCCTTTTACCCTTTGAAGAAATGCAACATGTAACAAATAGGATGCATCAAGATGGTCTGTTATTTTCAGGATGCTTATCCTAGACAGACCCAACCCCTGTGTTGAGTCCCCTAAGTCAAATGCACATGACACAAATAAGCGCTCCTACTAGGGATCCGGCATGAAGTCACGTTATTATAGGTTCAAAACCTGGGTATGTGTTCTAAACAGTATACCCGAGCGGACAACTCGAGTCGAGGAGGGGGTTACGTACCGGGGACCCGCGAGATCATCCGGCTTTGTAACTTATCCGAGCCTCTTTCTTATTTCAAGGTATGACACTAATAGAATAGGAAGTCTCAACCAGTAAGCACATCCCCGGAGGTGAGAAGAGAAGGGTTTTGGCACAGTTTATATACAGTTCAGATAATATCAAAGCGGTAAACATTTAGCACATTAAGCATGAAACATGCAGAAAAATCAGATATAACAAAATATAACAATTTATCTAAGCTCGAATTCTGAACCCTGAACAAAACATTCTGGGTTCTTGTTCCCCAGCAGAGTCGCCAGAGCTATCACACCTCTTTTTTCACTACACCCGCAAGGGTATAAAGGAGTTTTTCCACTTAAAGGACCATCGGAACGGGATTTATTATTAAGATTTCAGAGTCTCCACTTGGGAGATTAACGGTGTCCCAAGTCACTAGTTGAATCCTGAACCGAGGAAAAATATTAACTCTGTTAACAGTCCGCAAACCAGAAATCCGAGTAAGGAATTCTGTTAGCCCGGGAGAAGGGGTTAGGCATTCCCGGGTTTCATAGTTCTAGCACGGTCGCTCAACTGCCGTATTTGATTTTATCTGATTTCAAAACTGGTTCTAGATTATGTGCCTTTTATTCATAAATTGCTTTATTATTATTTTAATAAGAATTGCAACGTCGTAAAAATGCATCTCAAACCACGTCACATCAATGCACCCGTGGTTGTAAACACATTTCGACTCTGTTGAGATTTGGATTTGGATCACATAAATGCGCACCCGAGTTTAAGAATGTAATTTTATTAAAAATAGCGCCTAAAGTAACTAAAGCGTTATTATATTTGGGGAAGGACGTGAAATTTGCTTAATGGCCCATCCCGAATTCTAAGTATTTTTAATTAAACATTGAATGAGGGCCCCGCAATTCATGCATTTTTGTTTGGCGAGGATCACCTCAAATTATTCCAAAGGGCTTTACTCGAATAAAATAAACTATGGATACTCATAAGTTGTTCACTTCTAAGTTTGAGATCAAATATGAGCAGGTCCAAAATTTTTACTCAAGAGAAACCAAGACATTATGAATCATCTGAGTCTACACCTGACTAACTTGTAAACATGATGCTTATGGAAGTTTTCACAATAATGGCCAGTTTGAAATGAGTAAAAATGCAACCAACATTATCTTCTAACTATTTTCTCCAATATGAGCAGAAAGAACAAATCAAAATTGTTTGACATATGTTCAGGTGAAACAGAATAGAAGAGACCAAAGGATATTAAAATCCTTATTGATAAAATATTATGAAAAAGTAGCGACACAGCTTGTCGCTCAAGCACTCTAACTACTCAAAACCTTGGGAAGATTATATTTAAACAAACCAACTGATTTTCCATTGAATTATTGATACTCAATTCACAGCTTGAGATTAAAATAGCTAGTAGATCCATATGGTAACAGGTAAACTAATCATCAATTACAATTTCATAACAAAAGCAAATAAACTAGACATCAACTACAATTTATAACAAATCAAGTAAAACTCAGACATCAATTTCAGTATTTATAACTAAACAGATCAGAGATGGTTCTTAGAACATACCTAGTTGCAGAGAGATCAAACTTAGAAGAAAGAAAATCCAAATGAAGGCTGGGACCAACGGGCTTGTAGCTCAAACAGGCAATTTCCAGCAACATAGAAAATCCAAATTCACGAGCATACTGAAATTAGCTTTCCGATTAATTGAAATGCGGCAATTACACAGATTGAAACGACGCGACAATTACAATCAGAAATCGACCCAGCTTCGAACGAAATTAGTAACAATTAAACTGGAAAGCCAACGGACAGTACCCCGATGCCTCTGGCAACCTCGAATTTGTTCGAACAAGCCGGACCGGAGAGGAACCTCAATTAACAAGAAAGCGATAACTCGAACGACCTCGACTCACACCTCAGATAGGAATCCAAACTAAAATTCAGAAGGAAACAAGAATTCCACATGAAAATCGAAAGGATTCGAATTCGAAATGAGAATGAAACTAGAAAATCCCGTCCGTTCCTCTATTTTCACTGTTTTTCAACTCCCCTATTTTCCCGTTCCTTTCATCCCCTTCTATTTCGATTTCAATTCCTTTCCCTGCTATTTTCGTTTTCGTTTTAGTTCAAACCGAGAGGTGAGAGCTCGTTGTGATTTTTTGAAGAAAAGAAGAAGAGGCGTCTGTGCGTTGAAGAAGAAGAACAATCGAGCAGGGGTCCATTTTTTGTGTCCCCTTCGAGTGGGGAATCCCATTTGTTTTTGTACTATTCGTCTCTCTTGCTGAAGAGAAGGGGACACGGAATTTCCGTGTCTCTAGCTCAGAGGAGGGTCAGGGGCGTTGGTCGTGTATTCCATTGGGCTGGGAGAAAACTCAATTAATTTTGGCCCACAATTTTATCTCTTCAATTCCCTTTTCTCTTTTCCAAATTAATTATTTCTATTTCAAACTCTTTTTTATTTAATTTTTCGAAATAAACTCAAATAAAACCCAAACTAAATCTTAAATCGAGTTAATCCCAGCACATGAAATTAATTAACTCTAATTAATACCAAACCGAAGGAAAAACTACCAAAATTCAAAAATTAAAATTAAAAGTGCAAATTAAGCCATTTTTTGTGACTTTTCCCATTTTTATAAAACAACGAATTTGTTAATTGATCCTAAAATGTGAAATTAAATCTAAATGCAATGCATGGTATTTTTGGTATTTTTTCGGGATTTTAATGAAAGCAAATATGCAAAGAAATGCAAACAATTAACCAAAATCCTATAAAATTGCAATAATTGAGAAAAATTATTTTCTGATATTTTATGGGAGTAATTCATATAGGGCAAAAATTACGTGCTCACTGATGTTTTCTCTCTATCTCCGCGGGGCTATTGATATTTGTTTGTACCCCGAATATCCATCCAAAAAATAGAAGTGTGATCGCCCGGCCAGCCTGTCCAATATTTGGTCAATGAAAGGCAAGGGGAAGTGGTCCTTCCGTGTGGCTGTCTTCAATTTTTGGTAGTCCATGCAAATCCGCCATCCCGTGACTGTATAAGTTGAGATCAACGTATTGTTCTCATTATGCACAAAAGTCATTCCCCCTTTTTCGGTACACATTGGACAGGGCTGAACCAATTGCTATCAGAGATGGGGAAGATGATTCCTGCATCTAACCGTTCGAGCACTTCCTTCTTTACTACCTCTTTCAGTTCGGGTTCAGCCTTCATTGATGTTCTGTGGAAGGTTTGTGCCCTTCTTCCAAGAGAATCTTATGCATACCGAAGCCTGGGCTGATACCCTTTATGTCTGCCATGGCCCAGCCAATGCAGTCTTACTTTCCTGCAGTACCTGTAAGAGTTGTTCTACCTGCACATCTAGCAAACAGGATGATACAATAATAGGCAAAGTAGAATCAGGGCCTAAGAGAACATACCTGAGGCGATCTGCGAGTGGCTTCAGCTCCAGCTTGGGTGGTTGTCTATTGATGGCTTTGCTGGAGGTGTAGCCTTTTTTTCTAACTCAAGGGACTCAAACTGAGGTTCCCTTTTCTAGAATCCTTGGCCTTCAAGTGCCATGATCCATTCAGCTAATCCTTCACCATCCATCTCTTCTAAATTTGTTAGACATGCCTCTAATGGATCTTTAACAGTAAGGGTTACATCATCTTCTTGCAGGATCAAATCTACTACCTCCATTAGAGAGTAATTAGCATATTCACTGGGTCTCCTCATCGATTGCTGAACATTGAATATGGCTTCTTCATCGTTCAATCTCATTTTTAATTCCCCAGTCTCCCAATCGATCAGTGCTCTTCTAGTGGCCAAAAATGGTATACCTAAAATAAGGGGTATCTCCTCATCTACCTAACAATCCAGAATAACAAAGTCTGCAGGGAACACGAACTTCCCCACTTGTACCAACACATCATCAAGAATACCAGTTAGCCTTTTCACCATGCGGTCAGCCAGCTGTAGCTGCATCAAAGTCGGTCTAGCTCAGCCAATGCCCAGTTTGGTGTACACAGCCAGTGGCATCAGATTTATGCTGGCTCCCAAATCACATAATGCCTTTGCAAAGGCATAACTCCCAATTGTGCATGGAATAGTGAAGCTACCTGGATCAGACATCTTTTGAGTCATCGATCTTGTTACTAATGCGCTGCAGGTCTGTGCCAGAGTCACGGTGGAAAGATCCAGGAAATCAAAATTCTGTGACATTAGATCCTTCATCATCTTTGCATAACCGGGCATCTCCCCCAAGGCATCCATCAAAGGAATATTCAACTAAATTTGACGCAGCATCTCCATGAATTTCTTGTATTGAACTTCCTTATTTTGTTTTACCATTCTCTAAGGGAAGGGTGCAGGTATCACCCTTTGTGCACTGCTTGCTGGCTTCTCCCTGTTGGAGGTTTTTGGCACACGAGGGGCCACCTGTTCTGCAGCTTGCTCATTCATCTTATCTTTGCATTTTTCCTCATGACTCTGTTCAACCACCACTTCAGTAAGTTTTGTTGTTTCATCTACATCTAATGGAAATGGAGTGGCTGGCGTACTCTCCTTGCTGGCATGTATAATTGCCTGTTCTCTGTCTAAGTCTCTCCTATTCTGGAGACTCACTGCCATCACCTGATTCAGGTTTTGCTCCTTAGGGTTAATATTTGTGTCTGCAAGCAAGGTTCCCTAAGGGCGGTTGTTTAAAGCCATGGACAGTTGTCCCAGCTGTGTTTAAATGTTCTTTATAGCTAAATCATGCACTGCCAACTTTAACTGCACTTTACCATTTGTCCCAATGAGTTGCTGAAGCATACCCCTGATTTCCATCATGTTGTTATCTTGCTGCTGAGGGGGTGGTTGATATGTTAATTGCTGCTGATTTTGCTGTGGATAGCCCTGTAGTTTCTGATATGGTACTGGCACCATTTGGCCTTAAGGGTGCATACCCCCAATCTGTTGCATGTTTGGCCTGTACTGCTGATTTTGTGGCAGTCTCCACTGTTTTCCTCCTTGTCTCTGGCCCCCAAAGTTGTTGACATAATTCATATCTTCTCTTGCCCCTTGATTTTCACCTTCTCCACTCCATGAACACACATAATACTGATTAATACAAGGTGTACACAGTCCTTTATTTGTTGTGTCAACAATGTGCACCTGTTTTGTAACCATATCATCAATCTTCTTTGTCAATATGCTCATCTGAGTCATGAGTGTGGCCATGTTCTCTACATGCGAATTATTTGGGTCAAGAGGAACTGAATGCACTATGGGTGCCAGTGTTGTAACTCTAGTCATCCACACCGAATTTTGTGACATCTTGTCAAGAAGGACTTTGCACTCGGTGAATGTCTTACTCAAATATGCATCTCCAGCTGAGGCATCCACATTTGCTTTTAAATTGCCAGCTAGCCCCATGTAGAATCTCTAGCCGAGCATCCGGTCTGGAATGCCATGGTGAGGAAACTGCACTAGCATCCCTTTAAATCTTTCCCAAGTTTCTTGCAAGGACTCAGTCGGTTGCTTCTTATACTACAATGTTTCATCCATCTGCCTTGCAGTCTTGTTGGGCAGATAGAACTTATTCAGGAACTGCTTGACTAATTCCTCCCAGATGACAATGGAATTGATAGGGAGAAAATTTAGCCAAGTTTGAGCTTTCCCGGTCACAAAGAATGGGCACAGCAATATCTTGATAGCTTCCGAGGTCACATTTGGCTACCTTTGGATCACACAAATTGACATAAAATTTTTCAGGTGTTGCTGAGGGTCTTTAATGTGTGATCCGGAGAACAATCCTTTATTATACAGAAGATGCAACATATAGTTGGTTATCTGGAAGGTCTCCACTTGAATTACGGGCACAGCTATGGCAGTAGCCAGGTTACCAGCTGTGGGCTATGCCCAGTCATAAAGTGCAGCTTCGGGAACAAGAGGTGCCACTACTCTAACGTTGGGGTTTGCAAGCGGATCCCCCACGTTTCCAATGACGTTTTATGCGTCACCCGTGTCTAATTTGAGCTGGTGTGGTTGTTGTGATTGTTGGATTCTCTTGCTGGCACAGTTCAATGCCCAGAATGTTTTCTCAGAGTCTGAGAGTCCTTCTAGCAGTTCTCCAGTCCTCGAAGAATTTCTAGGCATACACCTGAATTCCACAAGAGTTCAAACGTGAGAATTTCAATGAAAAGATTGGGTATAGAGAAAACTAACTACACTAAGAATTTTTGTACTTCTTTCAATTGTATTTGATAAAACCATTAATTCCCTAGCAACGGCACCAAAATTTGATAACGCCAAACTATGCCTTATAAAAAGACACGCAGACGTTGCAAATATAATCTTAGTATTTATGCCCAGAGTCGAACCATAGGGAATTAACCTATCAATTAGTTTTGTTGGACTTACTAAATTCAACAGAATCAATTTCCCCAAACCATTGTGATTAACAAGTGATGATATTTCTAACAACTAAAACTGAAAATAAATAAACAACTAAAAATTAACTATGCTTGAAGTGTAAATAATTGGAATAAGGTATAAGGTAATGGTTTCCCCCGTTGTTGATTTCCTTGGTTGTATATTTCTTATAGCTATGACTTAGTTGCCTTTATTAATCATGAACTCTCCAGCTATCATAAATCTCTCTCAAGTAACTATGATAATTTACTAGATGCATTCTCACAAGCTACGCTAGCTAGATTCACATTACAGTTCACTTAGATTGCACCCAAGGTATCGTTATCTCTAATCCAATCTCTAAACCCTTGGTTATGACTCTCGTCTATACTTCGGGAGTGATGTTGTTCAAACAACTACCTAAATATGCACTCTCTCTCAAGCAGATACATATTAAAAAGGAAAGGGTAATTGAGGATCCTTTCAATCAACCACAATCAAAACATAGTTGAACAAATAGATATTAACAACTAATTCAAATCTATATTAATTATAACAACCAATTCATCCCCAACGGGTTTAACCAAAACCTTATATTAAAATATTTAGCTACTCATAACAATGATGAAAACTACAAAAGAATTCATATTCATTGATAGAGGAACAAAGTACGGAGATAAAAATTGTTTTCCAAGTTGCCTCCATGCCTCTCTTGTTTCTTTTCAAAAACTCGAACTACCTATTATATTGGACATGTTAAACCTTTTATTGTTTGTGTGGATTTGTTTGGACTGCTGGACTAGTGCGGGCGCGCTAATGCCTGCACTAGTGGGGTTTTCTACTGCCCATGACCTTTGTTCCCTTTTTCATCCGTTAACTCCAATTTTTGCCCGGATCACCATCATAAGTCCTCATTTTATCATTGCACTCCTGTGAAACATAAAAGTCACCATAAGAGCCAATTTTAGCATTATTTGCACACTTACAACACTAAAGCATCCTTAAGTTATAACCCGAACGTAGGCCTAACTATACAATTTAGCCTATTATCAGTTAGCAGCGTCTTTTAAATAGACAGCCACTTTTTTATCAGCCTTGGCTTGAACCTCTTCAGCTTCAGCTCGGGCGTCCACGACCTCGGCCTTCATCTTTAAAAGGTTAGACTCAAGCCTTACAATCCCTCTCTTCTAGACCGAGTTGTTTTCGTGAGAATTCTGGAGTTGCACCTCGAGGGCAGAAGCCTTGGCCAAAACATTTTTCTTGGCCGTAACTTGGGTATCTATCTGAGTCCTTAGCTCATTACACACATACTTGACCTGACCAACTTTGGCATTCCAGGTCCTCTGTGTTACTCTGCAACTGAAGTATCAAAATATTAATCTCCAAGAATAGAAGAAGAAACATGCATCCCCTCGAACAAAAGGTTACCTGTCTTTCGAGGCGGCCTTCATAGTCCAGGCTTCTATTCATCTCGTACTGAAGGTGTATCAACTCCTTTGCCCTTTTATCACAAAGAAGCCTGAGGGACTTCTCCCCGTCCATAGATTTTCGCAATCTGGCTTCACGGTTGAGAAGCTCATACTTGAGCTTGTTAAAGGCCTATGAAAAATAAGCTCAGTGAGAAAATGAAATTGCAAAATCGAAAAACCAACAAATTCAACTATAACTCACCACAAAATAGAGCCGTTGAGCCTCCTCAAAAGTTATGCATACATCTACTGGCTTGATCTCATTGGCCCTAGTCGAACTGCTCTTGGTGGAGATATGATCCCTCGAGACCCCGCTTGATTTAGACAGCCCCTAGCCTCGAACATCCCTCGAAATACCTTCGACGGGACAAGAAGACGATGGTAGAAAATCTGTATCCCTCAAAGTACGTTTGACGGGAGAAGGATATAGCGGCAAAAGATCCTTGTCCCTCTAAGTACCTTCGACCAGGGATGAAGACGGTGGCAAAAGAGGAGCCACTCCTCCGAGGCTAGAAATCTCAGGTATTGCAAGCTCAACTACCCCGAGAGGTCTCTCAGCTCGAGCCATCGATGTGTGGCTGCTCCTTTTTGTTGTACAAATGTTCGCACGACGGCCGATAGGTACATGATCTACCTCAATGGTTGTATCTCCTTTTCTCCTCCGATCATACCCTGCCTCACTATAAATCTCCTCGCCCATTGAGGATTCCTTGCGCTTGTTATCGCTCTTCGGCCCCAAAGCCGATAATCTCCCCCCTCTCTGAGAGGGCATGGTCTCATCTCGGAAAATTCTCTAACTCCTGCAGTAAAGAAGTTAGGAATCATAAAGGAAAATATTCTTTAAAGAAAAGAATTATACGGTACTCACTGTGGTGTTTTGCCTCCCATCTACGCTTCGACGGGTCTCGCCACTTATGCTCATCGTAGGTCTGGCAAGCTACCAGTTTCCAAGTCCAATCTGCCAGATTGGTGACCTCGGATGGCAACCACGGGATTGCTGCAGAAAGGGAAAGAAAACGCCTTTACGGATTCTGCCTCCACAATGAACAAAAATGACAAAAGCACAAGTGTACCACTTACGTGTGAAATTCCATTTCTTAGGGAATGGCAGGAACTCCATGGGGATAATGTCAATAGTCCGCACTCGGACAAATCTACTCATCCACCCTCGGTCCCCATCTTTTTATTATTGTCAACAAAGGGTCGTGTGGATCGATGTCGTAGAGTAATCAGGCCTCGGTAATGCAAGGGCCGATATAATCTAATGAGATGGCTGAGGGTGAATTCGAGCCTAGTTTTATCTGCAAAGAACGTTATCATCAACACTATCCTCCAAAACGGTGGGTGAACCTTTGCCAGGATAACCCGATATCTTCTACAAAACTCGAGCACAACTATATCGAGAGGGCCCAATGTAAAGGGGTATGTTTATACGTTCAAAAAACCCTCTACATGAGCTATGATGCTCTCTTCCAGAGAAGGTACCTGCAGTACTGCCTTTTCACTCCATCGTAGTCTCTCCTAACTGCCTCAAGGTTTTCCTCTCCTATTGACGAGATGAACCGCGATGCATGATCCCAATGGCCCTGAACATTGGGAGGTCTCTCTAACATAAGGTCCCTCCTCGAGACAAAGTAGCTCGAGGTTAGCTCACCGGATGCCAGCGTGGTACCACCGACTGAGCGGTAAGCAGAATCGGAACTCTCATCTTCTTAGTGAACGGATTTGGGCGTAGTAGCCAAAACTATGGTGAAATAAGAGAAGGGAGATAAAAGCTTAGGAGAAAGATTTGAATTAAAATGTTGAAAGAACTGAAGCAAGCAAGGATAGCTCTATAAATAGGATAGTTGCTCAAATTAGCGGAATCGTCAAATAAGAAGAAAGCAAATACATATATAGAGAAAGTGATGATTGTTTACCTATTTTGAAGGCCAATTAATTCTGACCACGCCATTACTACCTTTGGGGAAGTGTACCGGTGGGACCACCCCGGTCACTTCACGGTCATGTCATGTGGATTACACTATCATACAGCACTCGAGAGCTATCAAGATCCCCACATCGATCTAGCCTCGAGATAGTTTCGATCTCAAGGATCTCTGTTATTACAAGTATGGACTCTAAAAGAGCTATCAACCTAGCCTCGAGATGGTGCGCGATCTCGAGGATCTCAGTTACTCCAAGTATGGGCTCCAAAGAGCCGACATTACAATTCAAAGATTAACTTTGCATAAGCACTAAAAATAAAATTTGAAGACTTAAAGCAAAGGAATCTTTTTGCATTTAAAAAAATGAAGGGCCCGATTCAAAACCACCCACGGTATCGATTTCTATAAGAGCTTCTTCTCAACCTAGAAAAATTTCAGATTCAGGCCCTCTGAAATCGCCAGCCGAGGATTCGTCGGCATGGACTGTACCATGTCCAACTTGAAGCTTGGGGACTGCACCCAAACCCTCCTCGACGGTCTCCTTAGCATGATTTTGGTCCACATCGGCCACCCCCGACTCAGCGGCCTTCCTCCCAACAGCTTGTAAAGTAGTGCTCTATCTCACCCTTTGTACCAAAGGGCGATCGCCATCATCATCATCTTCGTCTTCGGTAAGATGACTTGATGCAGCAGTCGAAGTATAAACCATGGCATCGGTCTGAGGCCTGCGCACCTTGGGTTTCTTTGATTTTGGAAACTCGATCGATGCCTCCTTCTTCCTCTTCTTACCCTTGATAGGTTTCGAGGTTTCTTCTTCACCAAGAGGAGGCTGTCTCATCAACACACCTTCCTCGAGGACTACACAGGCATGATGTATTAAACTTACCACCACAAAGAATACTCATGAGAAACTTGGTAATGATAACAATGAAAGCATACTGTGGTTCTTGGCCTGCCACCGCGTTTTGGCCAAATCATGGCAATGCTACCAGAAAATGGGCCTATGAAAATACTTTTTTTGGTAACAGTTTACAAATCGTTGCTATAGAGGTGATATAGTAACGGTTCAAACCGGTACAATAGAATTTGGGAGATACAAGCATACTTTAGATATCAAACCGTTGCAAATGTAACAAAAACCGTTTCCATAGAGTTTTGTGTCGCAACGGTTTTGTGAACCGTCCCAATCGACATGTATATAGCAACGGTTTTGGGAAAAAAATTGCTATGGGAAAGGGTATTCAATTCTCTCATTTTTTTCACTGAAATTTTAGTGGCCCGCCAAGCTAATTAGTGACCTGTCATATTTTTATTTTTTAAATTTTTAACAATAATTAAAAATTAGCTCCCCAGTATCAATAAACCCAAAGTCCCAAACGTAGCTCCCTAGTATCCAAACTCCCTCATCGATCACCGGAGCTCCCTCGTCGATACAACCCAAAATCGCGCCTCTCTGATCTCTTTTCTTTTTCATCTAAGATTAATGGCCGAGTTTCAATTAATACCTCTTCATTAGACGACCATAATCATCAAACCCTAGAGTTCTTAAAGCCCAAAACTCCAAGGATAGTTCCGTCGGTCTTTCCGGCTTTTCGCCGCCGCTGCTCCGATGCTTCTCCCGCACTCCTTCCCCAAATCCTCGAATTTGCAGGTAAATTCTTATACCTTTTCCTCTGTTAGCTGATTATTATTTTTTTTGGTTGCTTTCTCTTTGATTTTAATTTTAGAGTTTTTCAATGTTGTGTCTCGATTCTTATTTTCTTTTTACAAGTTTAGTATTTTGATTCGCGTTTTGCTTTAGCGATTTTGTATTCCTGACTAACAGATAAAGTTCCTGCTTTGGGAATTTTCATCTTCTATTTCAATTCTATAGACAATATTTGTTGCATCACTGATAACTTAGAAGGTAATGGCTCTTCACTTGTGCCTTTAGGTTTTTCTTAATTGATTCTACTCATACATAGTTCTTTTTTGAATATTTGGTTTTAAATTTCTTGAGCCTTTGGATATTTCTTTACATTGATTTTGCACATGCATGTACTGATTCATTATATTGTGTCAATTTAAGTGTCTTGTCAACTTTTTTTAGTTGCCTTTCAGCTTAATTATAGGTGGCAAACGAGTTACTTTAGATTTTTAGTATGGCATTGAAGTCGAGGTGAGAAGGATGAAGAGTACATCATTCGATGCCATCGGTAAACTCCTGAAATTCTATGTTCAATGGGAGAGAGAACGTTTAATATGTTTTTTTATTTAAAGAAGCTTTTTTTTTAAAGTATTTTTTATGTGTATTTGTATGATAAATGTGTAAACATACGTCTGAAATTACAGTTGGAGGAATTGCCAACTTAATTATTTCTGCTTTTGGTGATAACTGAATTAAGTTTTGATTGGTTCTTTTAAGCGAATTTAATTTCACTGCTAAAATATTGTAAACTAGGTTTGTGGTAATAGAATTAGGAAGCAAATATACTTCATTTTTAGGTGCAATGTTTGTTACATCTTACCTTATGTTGTTAACTATATAACCATCTCATTTCTCATGAATTTACTGTAATTTATAGCTTCAGCTGCATATCTGATGTTCATGTTACTCACAGAGGTATCTTTGGACCCAACACCCAGCAAATAGGAAAACTGAGTGTGCCGCAATGATAAGTTATTCATATTTTCTTAGTAGATAACGAAAGAGGAATAAAAATGCTTGCTTATCTTTTCATCCTTGACCTTTAATGTGATCAATGGCTTAATTCATCTGGTAGACCACTGAAGTTTATCATTTAAGTGCTAATAATAAAATACTAATTAAGTGATTTTCTTTGAATAATCTTTTGATTAGTGTTAACTATTTTCAGTAGATTTTCACTGAAAATTTCATCTTCTTTCTTTATTTCTCTAGCTAAATCACTCTCTCTTGCTCTCTTTTTTCAGAAGCTTTTGGATTTTCATGGTGGTTTATGCTAAGGCATGTTTTGTTTTTTGATTGAGTGTTAGTTTCTTGTTCTGTTTTATACTATATCTGTTGCATTTGTTTTTGCAAGTACTTTTTTGGGTTAAAGTTTGAATTTTTTCAAATATAATAAATGGATTTTATGTTAATAGTTGATGTGAGTATTGCAAATGGGTGTTTGTGTTTCAAACGGAAATTTGATCCTTATTGAAGTTTGTCTCTTCTTTGTTTATTCCTTTTATGTACTGATTATGTAAAGGCTGGGTTTTCTGAGCTTATTTTTCTCTAGAGATTAAGTTATATATGTTATTAGTGTTATTCTTTTCATACTATTAGGTCATTCAATAGATATTTAAAAGTATGTCTCCTTAAAATATGGAATTTGTAATCTTGAAAATTGCTACAGCAGGTAAAAGTGAGATGATGTGAAAAATTCTCTTACATTGACCGTATATACAACTTAAAAACCTTTCTATTTTTTTTTTATTTGCACCGTGTGTCCGAGTTTCTTCGAGCCCTGACTAATTAGCCTTCGATGGATCACTTTTCTCATGTCCAACTGAATGTCACTTACCAATGCCCACAGTTTGTTTGACCTATTTCCTGTATGGTTTCTCAACCCTATTTTGATGTTTGATAAGTTATTGCTCGCATAGTTGATGAAGTGAATTTGATGAATCCAAGAAATTGAATGGCATTATAAGACACTTTTATTCCTTGCCAAGCCACATTGTTTCTCATTTATTCATATTTTTCATTTGTTTTCTGGGAATCCTTATTGATACATATATGCAATTGTAAGCTATGGAAGACTATGTCGACATCCTGCATGGATCCTTAGAAACAATGGGCTATTATTCAATGGATATGCTAAAAAGGTGCACATTCTATTAAATTATGTACTAACATTGCTACGGTCTTTCTTCAAAATATTGTTGGGTCTAGGATAAGCATTGTTGGCTTTCTCCTTCTGCGATACATGTGTTTGACACAAATTTGCTATAATCAATATCTATAAACTATAATTAAGATGAAAAACCGAATAAACTTATTGTTCAATAATGCCTCCCCATTTACAGTTCGAAGTAGTTGTATAGTTGTGTGCAATAACTAGTTGTTGACATTCCACGTATGGATTTATATTACATTTTGAAACACTTCATGATGAATGGCTAAGTGAATTTGCAATTTTGTTGGCGTGACTTAAAGGAAGGACAATGTTGTTTGAGAATATTTATGGGTTATTAACAATCAAAAAGTCCTTTCAGGGACATCTAATAAAATTAACAATAAAAAAGAAAGTACTTTGGTTATTCCAAAAAAATCTGACCATTTTCTCCTGATTTACTTAGATGAGATTTCAAATTTAATAGCTTATGTACCCATGAGTCATGTTTTGGCTGTGATTTGAACATCATTATTTTCTATAGTGGATATTCTTGACTATAAAGAACAAAGAAAAGGGAAGCAGGAAAAGAATAATTAACCCAAAGTGAAATTAAATTGACTTAAAATTCTATCAGCAATGTGAAAGGCATTATGTATGAGCGAATGCTATTGGGATGAGCATATGTTTTTTGTGTTTTCAGGGTTATTTGTCGCTGACAACCCACAGCAAATTTTGATTTTTGAAAAACTGAATGCTGCTATGTTTCACCTGGAGATTTTTTTAAAACATAGTTTGTCTAGAAGATATGGTTATGTTGTTCCTTAGTCTGCTCCTATGCTTGAATTTTTTTCCACTAAGATATAACTTCTGCTGAGAAAATATACATAAATATAAGTATGAATATATGCCAAAGGTTTAATGGTAGTGTTTGACTTTTTTATCAGCATGTAGCAGAAATGTCCAACTTTGCTTTGATAAAGATGGAATAAGCACGGTGGAAATTTTCAGTTTTCTTGACTGAGATTATGGCTGCACAGTTGCCCAATTGAGTTTCATGTTGTCTGCTGAAGAAGATGCAAATGTTATTCAAGATTTAGGCAGCATAAAGAAAATGGTTGAATGTCCTATTGTCAGTTGTTCTTGTTGTTCTAAGTTATTACTTTCTACCTTTGTGCAAGCGGTAATATTCTTGCTGTATTTCCATTTTGAGCTTCACACGTCCTGAAAGCTACATTGAGAGCTTGTGATTCACAGAGGCAAAAAAATTACATGTATGAGGTTGTAAAAAATACTTTTTACAACTGGGAGGGAATGAGTTGAAGAATGTATGGATATTATTAGCTTGTTGGACACGTTATATTATTAATAATTTAATTTTGTGATTTATTCAAATTTTAGTATTATTATAATTTAATATATATATATTTACAAAAGTAGCTATATTTCTGTTTTATACGAACTGTTACAATAGCCTACCATAACTGTTGCAATAGGACACAAATGGCGTTCCATTAGAATGTAAACCGTTCAAATAAATCTAGTAAACCGTTCCAAAATGCCCTCTAAACCATTCCAATAGGTATTTAAAACCGTAGCGATACAAAAACAACCATTACAATAGCTTAAAGAGACTGTTATCATATCCATAAATAACTGTAACAATAGCTTATGAAAGTGTTGCAATAGATAATATGGTAACGGTTATGAGCCGTTGCATTATAGTAATGGTTTTAAACCGTCCCAATTGGAAGGAATAATCATTCCAATAGAGAAAAGGAAAACTGTTGCAATAGATGTCTCTATAGCAACGGATATGAAAATCGTTTCATGAACCGTTCCTATACCTCTATTGGCATGCGAGCAGATGTGACGGTCTGTAAACTATTTCAATATCGCTACGGAAATAGTTTATCTACCTACTGGAATGGTTTTCCATACGTTATCATAGACCAATTTTCAGTAGTGCAAACATGCTCGTTTATGGAAAAGCAGAGTCTAATAGTTCGATCCAGCCCAGAAGGTTTTGAACTGCGCTGGGAAACCAAACGGTGGATACATAATCAAAAGAAGATCATTTCAGAAGAAGAAGAAGAAGAAGAAGGGGTAATAAAATGTGCTCGATGTAGGGACGCTTACGCTTCATATTCCATTCCTTCAGGAATGGCATCTTATCAACAGGGATGATGTTCGAGGTTCTTACTCTAATAAACTGGCTCATCCATCCCCGATCTTTGTCCTCATTGATGCTCACAAAGAATGTCTTGGCGGATCGATGGTGAATCTTGATTAAACCCCCTCGGAAGAGACGGGAGCTGTACAATCTGATCAAGTGGTCGAGGGTGAAGGTCATTCCCTCGATCCGGTTGGAGAAATATCTGAGCATGTCAACAATCCTTTAGAAAGAAAGACAGATCTAACCGAGTATCACTCGGTACTAATGACAAAAGTCAAGAATCGCCGGATCTATCGGTGGGGGAGAAGAATCTACAGGGCCTAGAGTGAAGAGGTATGTGTATACGCTGAGGAAACCAGCTTTATGTGTTACTATGCTTTTCTCAGCTTTGGGGATCTCTACTTGCACTGCCTCCCCCCATCGGCAGTCTATCTTTACTCTCTTTGTGTCAGTCACCACACTAATGTATCGAGATATGGGCTTGCATCGGCCCGGTGAAGAAGAGGGTTTTTCAATGGTAAAATCGGAGACCATATCAAAGTGGCCATGGATACATTGCTCAATACTTGGAGGCATTTTTGGTTTGCCCTTGGACGGGCATGATGAAGAAGCGGTGCCCTCTTTCTGAGGTACCATTTTGGAGGTTTTAGCCATAACTATAACAAAGTTTCTAAGAAAGAAAATGAAGAGGCAAGCACAGAGAGGAGATGAATACAGAAGATGGTGAACTTAGCGCTGAAAACTTGAAGATATTGTAAAAGTATGAATGAAAAATAGTTGAGGTATTTACAAAAACCGTTTGGGCAACATTTGAGAAGTGGAAGAGTCAAACCAATAATGATTCATGGGCTTCTCGATAATCGTGCTGACAGTGACCTCTGCGTTGCCTTTGAGTCATGTCATTTATTGCTCTAATTGGCTAGCGTCATGATGGAAGTATCGAAGAGGCAAGAATTCAAGACTGTTTCTTATCATTTTTACTCTAAGAAATGCGAGACTATCTGTATATGGCTAAAATCAGAGAGTTCAATTTTATGATCATTATGATGCTCCATAGCCCATCTCTAGAAGGCTCGAGGCACAGCTCTAGGTTCGACCCCGAGGGTTCTCTATGTTTGACCTTGGGGCAGTTCAAATCGGTGGCTATGATGGACAAACAGAAAATTCCCAACGCACGTGGTTAAAGCCGACCAGGTCTACAAGAATAGTACAAGTCCGTACCGAGATATTAAATAGTTGTACCAGCCATATATATTTTCAATAAATGCACCTGTACTATGTTGGGATTCCCCCTCTTTTATAAAGGGGACCCTTATCATTTTGTAAGACACGTGATGTTTACCGTGAAAATGGTAATAACAATTAAATTTGATTATGAGGTTCTATAAATTTGTGATCTATTTTTATGCTAGTTGTAAAGCGATAGATGCAAAGTAAAAGGTTAGAAATCAGGATTATATATTAGAAACAGTACAATAGTCGAACCAAACAGTTAAGATTGTGGGGTCTCGAGCCGTCGATTGTGAGGCCTCGGGGATGAGCTGGATGATCGATTAGGCGCAGTCGAGATGTGGATATCAGTTATGACAGCTATGATGATGGCCCTTTATGATCAGTGATAAGCAATAAATGAAGATCAATAAATAGAATACAATGAATGTAAGCAATAAATGGAAGTAAAAGCTTAAGAGAATATGTTAGAGAGCAGAGAGAATGTTCTTGTGTATTTAGTATTGAGCAACAGATGACTACAAAATGACAAAGATCCCCTTTATATATGAGGGTTAACATAATACAAATGCATTCATTACAAAGATATGGGCTGACACAGCAATTTAATGCCTTGATTCTCCTTTTTACTAGCCCACTAGACTTGACAAGCTATACGTACGCGCCTTGGGACCTTTACCTTGGTCCGTCGAGACCACTAATTCACATTGCCTCAGGGCTGGTCATTAATTATACTATCTCGAAGTCGACTATCGAGAATTTTTGAAGTCTATCACAGGAAACCCTTGAGATGCTTTGATGCTCGTGAAATTGAACCGTCGATTTCTACCGTATACAGATAGTCCTCGTATTTCCTAAAACAAATTGATAGGAAACGATTTTAAACTCCTACTCTGTAAGCATCATCATCAGGACGTCAGCTCATCAAAGCATTAAATGCCGTACTCAAAAAGCCGCACACGGGTCGCTGTCAAACACTACTATAAAGAAGCCTACGAACCACTATTGGTTCGTCCTTTCCGCTGCCCACATGGCTCCTAAAAATGCATTAGTCATTTGATAATTCATACTTTCGCAACATCTTCAAATTTTCAAGGCCAAATCCATCCCCTTTCGCATTCTTTCTTCTTCCGTTCTTGATCCTTTGCCTACTTTATCATAAAAGCTTTACCACTATCATGGCTAGAACTTCCAAGACAGTTCCTCGGAAAGATAAGGCTGCCTCTTCGTATCGAACACCCAAATGAAAGCCCAAAGTGA
Organism: Nicotiana glauca; assembly: GCA_026770625.1. Classification (NCBI taxonomy): domain Eukaryota; kingdom Viridiplantae; phylum Streptophyta; class Magnoliopsida; order Solanales; family Solanaceae; genus Nicotiana; species Nicotiana glauca. The sequence goes on along the minus strand of MU698726.1, from coordinate 54,107 downwards.
TACCCATTGTTGAATAGTGTACTCCTATTGGATTCGACACGACGAAGGATTTTTTCATCGACAGAACGTTATCTACACCATACCGATGCGAACACTTGTCCCGGTATATTAGCATTGTGACCGATATAGGGAAAGTGAAGAAAGACTGTTGATAGGGGAAGGCAGTGCTGGTTGATATCCCCAGCTCTAACGAAAGCATTACGGATCTCTAAGCTAATTTCCTTTATGTATATACTTACCCGTTCACTTTGGGTCCGGTCGATTCTTCGAACTCTTCTTCCCTAGAGATAGATCCGTCCATTCTCGATTTTTACGACAAGAACCAAGTGATGCTTGGTCAAATTTATCCATCTTTCTGGAGGATAGTCTATATGATCCGCTACTTTTTCTATAATGTCGGGGGTGAGACTTTTAGCCTCGATCATTTGATAAGATTGTATAGCCCTCGATTTTATCGAGGTTTGATTAGGCTTCACCCTCGGTCCAAGAAGTCATTTTTCTTGAGCATTGATGAGGACAGTGATCGAGGGTGGATGAGCGGGTTTGTCCGAGTAGGGACCTCGGACATCATCTCGGCTGAGAGGATGCTAGTGGAATACGCATTGTAAGTATCTCTCCTTCTAAAATGCTTTGTGTTCTTCTTACTTTTCTTTCAAGAAATGATCTCCCCTTGGTTTTTGCAGCTACCGCTTGGTATCCTGATGTGGTTCAGGATCTGCCATGATGGATCAGGTGATTGGATGTTGTGTTCCCGTATCTTGGGAGGTCTTGGACCGACCTGGCCTAAACGCGGTGGGTGGCCAAGAATCATGGTAAAATCCTTTTTGCTGCCTTTACCATATTTTTACATTTCTTCGCCATCCCCTCTATGCTGACAAATTTTGATCACTATGTTTCTGCAGGCCTTGGCGATGGAGTGCAGATGAGACCGCCTCCCAGTGGCGAGGAGGAGGCTCTGAAGCCTGATAAGGGCAAGAAGATGAAGAAAAGGGCAATCGCTGAGTCCCCTGTGGCAAAGAAAGACAGGTCTCGAGCTGAGGCCGAGGTCACGTATTCAGCTTCTAGAGTAGGCTTCGATGACGAAGGCGAGGATGATGATGGCAATGATACCCATTTGGTACAAAGGAGAAGGTCGGGCACGAATGTCCCACAGGCATCTCGTCCGAAGGTCGCTGAATCGGGGTGGTCGTTCAGATCGATCCCGTGTGGTAGAGACCCTCGAGGAGGGTGTGAACACTTTTCTTGAGCTCTTGGTCAAGCATGATGCAGTTTTTGCTGAGGAGACCGTTGCTGCTAGCTCTAAAAGGTCTGGGCCCGGAGCCTTTCGAGGACAGGATTTTCCCCTTGGTGATATCAAATCCCTAGGTGGTCTTAACTTGGGCACTCGGTTCTCGCCCGAGGAATACAGGGATGCTCGGGACCAAAATGCTACCAACGTGGAGTGTCCCCTCGGAGGGGGATGCGAGCTTGACAATTTATTTGATGGTGTTGACGATGTCAGTGAGGACATTGATCTCGATGATCCCAACGCTATCGAGGAATCAAAGAGGCTCCAGCAGAAGGTGATGGCTTTTTATGTACACTTATCGGGTCTTAAATACCTTCCCTCATTTTTCCTGACTCTTCTATTTTGTTGTAGGCCAAGAAGATGTATGACCATGCTTTCTCTAGGCTCCAAAACGAGCTTTCATGTCATGGAAATGAGCTCGAGAAGCTCACCTCGAGATTGCAGGAGTCGGAGGCCCTCTCTGCTTGAAAGGAGGAAAAGTTAATTGAGCTTCGGGCGAATTTGAAGGGAGTGCTCCGAGAAAAGGCTGGCCTTGCTGAGCAGGTAACCTTTTATTCATAAATCCATTTGTTTCTCTCATAATTCGAAGCTTATTGACTTATCTATTCCCTTGCCGATCGGGCAAAAGGATGTGGAGCTCCTCGAGCTAAGGAGGTGAAACGAGGTCGTGGCCTCAAAATTGGTATCGACTCATGGTCTTCTCCAAAGTGCTCAAGAAGATATTGTTGCACTATTTGTGGCCAATTCTAACGCCTAAGAAAAAAAAACACTACTTATCTGAGAGACGCCGCCACTGGGAATCAAATAGCTTGAGATATATCAGTAGAGGCCAAGGAAAAGTTGATTCGGTCTGTCTCTCATGCTAGTGCCAAAGCGAGGAGGCAAGCCTTAGAGGAAGCCAGTGCTAAAGGTGTCGATCTCTCAGTTGAGATTGAGGAGTCCCAAGAGTGAGAGAAAGAATTAGCGCTCTTAGTCGCTTTTGACGAAGGTCCCGGAGATGGTTCAGAGGGCAGTGACGATTGAAGAATAGGCCTGCATCGCCCCCCTCTTTTTTTGTTTATGTACTCCCGGGGAAACAGGTCTTGTAAAGTCGTCCCTTGTAAATATATTTTTTGGCCATGCAAGAGAATTTTTCTGCTTCAAGTTTCTGAATTCTTTATACTTCAGCATTCATGCAGAGTTAGCCTTCAAATTTTGATGTTGAGTCTTTAGAGTCCATACTTAGAGTAACCAGGGCCCTCGAGACAGGGCACCATCTCGAGATTAGGTTGATAAATTCTTTGGAGCCGATGCTTGTAATAGTAGAGATCCTCGGGGTCTTAATATTTCCTGTGCACCGCGTGATAGCGTCGTTCTTGCAACCTGGTAGTGGGGCCCCCCGGGGTAGTCCCACCAGTACATTTCCTAAAAGGTGATGCTGTCATGGCCAGACTTAATTAGTCTTCTGGGTAAGCTAACAGTCGTTGCTTGCCTCTATATATTCATTCGCTCACTTCTGAAACGGAGATTCTGCTACTTTGGGCAACTATCTCTTTCACAAAACTTTATTCTTTGTGCTAGCTCTTTCGTCATTTCAACCTTTAGCCTTTGCCCAAATCCTCATCCTCCTCTTCCCATTTTACCGTAGCCATGGCTGCTACATCGAAGTCCGTTCATCAAGGAACGGGGAGTTCTACCTTTATTCCATGTTTGATCAGTGGTACACCGCCGATATCTGGTGAGAAGACCCCGAGGTGCCTTGTCTCGAGGAGGGATTTTATGCTAGAGAATCCTCCCAACGTCTATAGACATCGGGAGCATATATCAAGGTTTGTCTCCTCAATAGGGGAGGAACATCTCGAGATGATTAGGAAAGACTGTGGATAGGGAGAAGCAGCGGAATTGCAGGTGCCTTCCCTGGAGGAGAGCATCGTGACCTATGTCGAGGGGGTTTTGAGCATGCATATGTATCCTTTTACGCTGCCCCCCCCCCCCGATAGGGTCATGCTTGAGTTCTGCAAGAGGTATCAGGTTACCCTGGCGTAGGCTCATCCATCCCTTTGGAGGACAGTGCTAATGGTAAGATACTTTGCGGATAAGGCCAAGCTCGAATTCTCCCTCAGCCGCCTCGTTAGGTTACATCGGCCTCTGCATTATCGAGGCTTGATAACTCTGTGACATCGATCTACCCAGTCCCCTGCTGCTAGTGATAAAGAGGACGAGGACCGAGGGTGGACGAGCCGGTTTATTCGAGCATGGACAATCGATATCATCCCTGGAGAGTTTTTATTATTTCCTGAGAAATGGAATTTCACATGTAAGTGGTATACTTGTATTTTTATCTTTTTGCACCTAGTGGAGATGGGCTCCATGACGATATTTTTCATTTCATTTTCTTTAGCGATTTCTTAGCTGTTGGACAAGGTTCCTGACCTGGCAAAATGGTCCCGTAAGCTGGAAGCTTGCTTGACTTATGATAAGCGCAAATGGCGAGACCTGTCCAAGGGGAGTTGGGAAGTAAAGCATTATAGTAGGTGTTAAGTGGCTCATTTCCTCAGAAATGGTACTTTCTTTTTAGCGTGCTAACTCTGCCGCCGCAGGTGCCGGAGAGTTTTTTGAGATAAGGCCATGTCCCCTAGGGGAGGAGGAGAGATCGCCAGCCTCGGGGCTGAGGATCAATCATAAACGGAACTTCGAGGTGCGAGGACGCTCGTGGTGGGGCGAGTCCTCCTCTGAGGTTGAAAAGAGGCGAGTCGGTCGAGCTTCCAGCTTCGGAGGCTCCTCTTTTTGAAAAAACATTTCTTGTTCCTGTCGAAGGTACTTCGAGGGATAAGGGTAATCAGGCGCCTTCCTTTTCTCCTATCGAAGGCACTTCGGGGAAAACTAATCCATCGGACGTAGGCTCGACCTATGGTGAAGCACAGCGACTTAGCTCAATGGTAAGCTTTGGTAGCCAGTACAAGCTTCTTTTGGTTCACGCCCTCACTTTCTTATCGAGTTTTTCTTTTGTCGGCCTTTGATAAGATTAAGTCGGATTTGCTTTGCTGTGAGGCCAGGCTATGGAAAGCTTTGGATAAGGGGGAACCCCTAAGGCTCCTTTGTATGAAAAAGGAAGAAGAGTTGGTATATCTGCGGTGCGAGGCGGATCGAAGTTGAAACTACGAAAGCCATCTTGAAAGACAGGTAACCTGCACTTTGTGTCAGTCGTATGTTCCCGCTTCCACTTTTGGATATTAATACTTTGATATTTCAGTTGGAGAGCAAAACAGAGGAGCTGGAACGACTTTAACGCAAAGTTGGCCGGGTTTGACGTGAGTCTGACGAGTTGAAGGCTCAAATAAATGCCCAAGTTGCGACCAAGGAGGATGCTTTGGCTAAGGCTTCTGCCCTTGAGAGAAAACTCTAAAAATCTCGTGCAAATGATCTTGTTCGAGCGAATATGGTCACAAGGCTCGAGTCTGAGTTTTTGAAGGCGAAGGCCGAGGTTATGGATGCTAGGGTCGAGGTTGTAATGAGCCGCACTAAGGCCGACCAGAAAGTGGTGGTCTATTTGAAGGGTGCTTCTAATGCTAGAGCTGAGCTGAGATAGGCCCTCGACCATGACAGTTGTAATAAGGAGCATATGAGGTGTAAATCTCGGAGAAAAACCCTTGAGGAAATTCATGCCGGTGGCTTCGACCTCTCAGAAGAGATAAAGCAGGCGAAGGCGGAAGAATATGATGTCGAATTCCTTTTATCTGATGTCGAAGATAGCGAGGATGAGGCCGATGGGCCATAGTCCCCGAGGGGGACGTAGATTTCTTTTTATGTTTCTGTAAATAGTACTTTCAAAGTACTTGTAATTAGAGCTTGTAATTTCTCGCATATATGTATAAAAGGAAGCCTCATGGTTTTATTGCTCTTGCATTTCTTTTTGCCTTGAATTTAGCCAGATGAACTAGTCTTTGAGTTAAAAGGAATCCTTAGATTTATAGTATGGCCATGAGGCTCATTGGGCTGGCCTGTAGGCTCTTACGCCCTTGGCCGATGCGACCTTTTAGTATAAGTCGGCGTTCGAACTCTTATGCTTGTGCTCTTAGGAATGTTGGTAACTATTTTAGGTTCAGTCTCTGAGTCGGGTGTCGGCTCGAGCTAATTCGACCCTCAAGTTTTTGAATTTCAAGCTAGCGACAGTGGCTCTTATGCTTTGGGTCGGTGCGACCATTTGAGTGAGCTGCAGCAATGGCTCTTACACTTTTGGTCGATGTGACATTTTTATATGAGCTGGCGATAATGGCTCTTACGCTTTGGGTCGATGTGACCTTTTGTGTGAGTTGGAGATAATGGATCTTACGCTTTGGGTTGGTACGACCTTTAGTATAGGCTTTATTTTTCCCTCATTTAGGATTTTTGAGATTGTGTTTGCCTGACTCTTCAATAGTTTGATAAAAAAAACTCGATTACGAGTCATTATGTGGCGATGATCGAGCACCTCGGGAGATTTGGCTCAAAAGCTGAGTAGCTCGAAGCCTCTAATTTGGAGCTGACATGGTCGAAGCTCTTTTGCCTATGTCGAGGGTATCCTGTTTAACCAGTTCTTTTTGAAGTAGATTTGAAGTAATTGAAGACCTGTGATTTTGTAGCGACGGTTGGGCGTCCCCGAGTTGCGTTAGTTTGGCTGGTACAGCCTTGTGACCGTAGTCATTTGTATTTGGACGGAGCCTTTTAGTCCCAAATGAAGTAGTTTTGGCGTCTATATCGAGGGTACGCCTTTTAGGGGTCTTAAAAGTTTGATATATAACCTTAACTTTGAGATCAGGTTTATGCCTTTAGTAAGGTCTTACAAGTTTTACATGCCTTTGAGGTCTTACAGTTTTGGATACTTGGTACAAGTATGGTTCATGCCTTGCTTGAGGTTTTACAGATATTTCCACTTGATACAAGCATGGTCCATGCCTTGCTTGAGGTCTTACAGATATTGTTGCTGCCTTATACAGGTCTTATGAGACCGAGTCTGTCCACTTGGGGTCTTATGGCCTCGGGTTTTTAATAAGTGGCGATTGGCGATAGTCTCTGTGTCATCGAGGGCTTATGATTTCGAAGTTTTCGACCCGAAGGCAGTGAAATTTTCGAGATTTTGATGCCAGTCCCCGAGTGTTCAAGGCACTTATGGCTTTGGAGCCATTTTATGACTTTGATGTTGCCTCGTTGAGGGTTTATGAGTTTGGAGCTCCGACCCGGAGGTCATTCAGGTAGTTCCCGAGTGTTCGGGATGTTTTTTGATAGAGGAGCCATTTTTGCAAAAATACTAAGCTTCTTTGAAATGCAAAATGCCTTTTGAAATTATCCTTCGATTGGTTGGTGCAAGCATACATGTCTTTGCTATTGAGGGATCGGTTATTCTATGCGAGCACGGTTCGTTCAACCGTTTGGCCCGATACATTGTTTTTCCTATCAAGACCTTGTTCAACACATCTTAGCTTTTCTAAGAAGGTGATCTTCCACAGGGATGCCCCCCAGTATTCGAGGTCGACTGCAAAAGAAGCCTTGAATACTTGTTACATTTTCCTTAGGTATCATATGGGTGTTGCCTCGTTAAAAACCTTGCCGGTAAAACCCTTCTTGGGATAAAAACCAAGGTCGAAGGAAAAGAGTACAACGCATGCTTTTGAAACCTAAGGCCTTCGAGAAGTGCTTCGGTCATTTTTATTAGATACCTGCACTCAGGTTAGCGTAGAGTGTAATTGAAAGAAAGGGGAGACGGTCATACCTTAGTGTAGAATGTGTCGGCGATATTTCAAGCCCTGATATGTTTCAGTCGCTTGTGATGAGGATGCAGTACGGTCTTCTACTTTGTTTAGTCGGGCTTAACCGAAGATGTAGTTTGCTTCGCTATTTCACTATTTTTCTATCTTTCAGCCCCTTTCACGGTGGAGATACTGGTGTTTTGGGTCGTGCCGACCACATTGATAGGTATGGCAGCGTCTACTTTCATTATTTTATTTGCCTAGTCGAGTCCGTTCAGGATTTCAAAAGGCAGGCATAATTTGGTTAAGCAGCCCGAGCTGCTTTGTCACCTTCTACCTGATAATATTGGCCGAGCTACCTGGATTCACAAGTATATGTTTGATTCAAAATGTGTTTATAAAAAAAGAAGTTACCAGTGCGGTGTTGTAGGTTTGAGATAAAGCCTCGAGTTTGCTTTTCCCTTTTGGGGAATGTTTTTGCTTTCCTGGCCGCGAATTCCTGCAGGGCGCCAATACCTCAAAAGATCGTATGGATGACATATTGCGGATCATATGCTTCGTTCTTTAAGGTCAACTCTCTTTCCCGGAACTGGTTTTTGGCTCGGTCGCTGAGGAATTCCTTGAGGTGACCTTTGCTGAGTAATTGGGCCACTTTTTCCCAGAGTGGGTGGCAATATTTGGTCATGTGCCCATGTGTGTTGTGAAATTCACACACTAAGTTACGGTTTCTTTGTGAAAGGTTTGATTGTACGGGCCTGGGCCACTTGGCATCTCTGATTTTACTGATGGCGAACACAGTGTCTGATACGTTGACATTGAAGTTGTATTCCAGCAAGCGAGTCACCTCCGTTGGCCCTGTGTGCCTATCGAATTCGTCTTTGTTGATGAGTCTCCGAGGATTCTATCCTCGATCCATCCTTTGATCACTGTGGGGTATCTTGTGCCTTGGGGCGTTTCTCCTATCTTCAGTGTATGGTTGGTACCTTTCTTTTTTTGGCTTCGGCTCTTTCTCCATAAGCTTGCTTGGGTATACCGAGCCCAAAGAGCTCCTAGTTAGTCATCCTCGACCTTGATTTTTGGCTGGTATCAGTTGTGAACGTTCGACCAGGTCACGGTGGGATATTCAACTAGATTCTGTTTTAGTTGCTTCGAAGCCACTGAGCTTCGTTCATTCAGACCTTGAGTGAAGGCCTGCACTGCCCAATCGTCGGATATTGGTGGTAGTTCCATTCGTTCCATTTGAAAACGAGATACGAACTCTTGCAGAATCTTATTCTCCCTCTGCTTAATCTTAAAGACGTCGGATTTCCTTGTTGCTCCTTTGATGGCACCAGCATGTGCCTTAATGAAAAAATCTGCCAACATGGCGAATGAATCTATCGAGTTTTGGGCCAGGTTGTGATACCACATAATTTCCCCTTTAGAAAGCGTTTCCCCGAAGTTCTTCAGCAGGACGGATTCGATCTCATCATCCCTCAAGTTGTTGCCTTTCACCGCACAGGTGTAAGCAGTAACATGCTCGTTGGGGTCTGAGGTTCAATTATACTTCAGAAGGTCAGGCATTCTGAACTTCTTTGGAATGGTTTTCGGGGCCGCTTCCTTTGGGAACGGCTTCTGTACGAACTTTTTTGAATCCACACCTTTCAAGATCAAGGGTGCGCCCGAAATTTGGTCGACCCTGGAGTTGTAGGTCTCGACCTTCTTGTCATTGGCCTCTATCTTCTTCTTGCCCGATTTGATCCTCCTCGTGAGGTCCTCGAGCATCTTTACGATGGCAGGGTCGGCTGTTGACCCATTGTTGCTTGATCACTCTGGTACCTGCTTGCCTGGGGAAGCTGTCCCCGGTGCTACTGTGCTAGGAGTTTTCTAGTGACTTTGCAGCTGAGCAATAGCCAGCTGTTGTGCCTGCAACATTTCAAGAATAATGTGAAGGCTAACCTTTCATTCTTCCCTAGTTGGGGTTTTTTAGCTCCTTATTGGTCTCCTTGAAGCACGCTTTTGTTAGTGTGGGAGCTTATATCGACGTGTTGGGCCTCGCCCGAGACCGCATCCACGGCAATTGGTTCTGGTCCATTCCCAGGGTTTCGTGGTGGTACACCAACACTTGGGACATTCACACAATTCTCTTCGTAGTTCTCAAGATTGTTGTTTTCACCTCCATTTACTAGTTAGACATTTCGACCTGAAATCGAAGATTTGGACAAGAAAAAACGTGAAAGATAACTTGTGTTATGTAGTAAAACCAGCAAGAAAATAATCATTATTATTTTTAGCCCCACGGTGGGTGCCAAACTATTTACCGTGAAAATGGTAATAACAATTAAATTTGCTTATGAGGTTCTAAAAATACGTGATCTATTTTTATGCTAGTTGTAAAGCGATAGATGCTAAGTAAAGGTTATAAATCAGGATTATAGCATAGAAACGGTATGATAGTCAAACCAGATGGTTGAGATCGGGGGTCTCGAACCATCGATTGTGAGGCCTCGGGGACGAGCTAGATGGCTGATTCGGGGCAGTCGAGAGGGGGATAATAGTTATGAGAGCTATGATGATGGCTCTTTATGATCAATGATAAGCAATAAATGAAGAAAAATAAATAGAACATAATCAATGTAAACAATAAATGGAAGTAAAAGCTTAAGAGAATATGTCAGAGAGCAGAGAGAATGTTTTTGTGTATTTAGTATTGAGCAACAGATGTCTACAAAATGACAAAGATTCCCTTTATATATGAGGGGGAACATAATACAAAATCATTCATTACAAAGATATGGGCTGACACGGCCATTTAATGCCTTAATTCGCCTTTTTACTAGCCAACTACACTTGACAAGATATATGTATGCGCCTTGGGAACTTCACCTTGATCCGCCGAGACCACTAATTCACATTGCCTCGGGGCCGGTCATTACTTATACTATCTCGAAGTCGACCACCGAGAATTTTCGAAGTCGATCACAGCAAACCCTCAAGATGCCTTGATGCTCGTGAAATCAAACACTCGATTTCTGTCGTATACATATGATATTTAATACAAGAACAAGAACATTCTCTGCTCTTCAACTTAAACATATTCTACTATCGCTCCTTTGATTTTATTGCTTACATTTATTGTGTTTTATTGATTGTTCTTCATTTATTACTCATCATTTATCATAAAGAGCCATTATCAAGGTCCTTAGAACTGTTAGTTCTTCATCGACCATCCCCAGTCTGACACTTTAGCTCGAACTTGAGGGCTAGTGTAGGCCAGCTCGAGACCCCGATTCATGGCCATTCAGTTTTCATAACATACCATCCTCAAGCTCTTATCTCATTTTTCTAACTCACACTTAGCATCTATCGCTTAACAACTAGCATTAAAATAAATCACGTATTTTTAGAACCACAAAATCAAATTTAATTATAATTACCATTTTCAAAGTAAACACACATGTTAGGTGACGGGCTTGTGGATGTGTTTCAGGGAAAATCATGATTATGGTTGACTTTTGGACTATGTTGCTATCATGTCTTGTTGTTTCCATGTTTTTCCCACTTGTTAGATTAACTTACCTAGAATTTATGCTAGAAATTATATTTAGTGCTACGTGGGTTCATGAAGCATTTTGTTGAATAAGAGTACATGGTTATGGTAGTTATGGAATAAAGGTATTGTGGGATATCAGATATCATGTCATATGGCTTCGAGCCAAGTGGGGGAGTCTACTATCAAAAATAAGAGTGCATAGTTATGTGTTGTACTAGTTTCGATCTGATGCATGTTTGAGGATCAGTTATGATTTGAAGAAGTTGGTTTTGAGGATGACTCGAGTAAGGAAATTTTTAGATGCATGATGTAATCAACCTTATGGATATATGGAAGTCTTGGAATGGTTTAGGCTTGCTACTCGTGATGGATGTAATGTACTAAGAAAAGGGATTCACTCGGTTGCCTAGAGGTGTGGATTACTTCTTGGGGCGTTGGTGTGCTAATGGAGAACAAGTCGTCTGATTTGTTTGGGAGGTGTATTTGAGTTTTGAATAGGGTGTATGACTCTTGAGAAGGTTCTAAAGAGTTCAAGATTCATATGTGGCATTTGAGAATTTTTTGGATTTGTATATGGCTAAGATCTGAGGTTTGCATTGAATGGTGTCAGTACTTGCGGTATTTTTGTATCATTATGAATTCTATATTTCAGTATTAGAGATATTAAGAGAACGACTTCATATTTACATAGTATCTAGGATACGGTATTTTGAGTGCTTAAAAAGGAATATGGTGGCTTATGGTCTTCAGGACGATGTGGTTTCATGCTAGGGTCTCTTCTGGTGAGCTTTGGGTAAAGATTGTGGTTTCATGGCAGGGAGAAGTGTTAACTTGAAGGCAATTCAGAAGGAACTCGGAGAAGTAGGACAGCTTGGTAGTGGGTTGGATCGACACGGTAATAAATATGATTGGTTCTTTGGATTCTTATGATATGGTAAGACTATGTCGGTGTTATATGGCATTACTCTTGAGTCTGGCAGCCTACGTGACTTGGTTTAGGTAGGGGACTCGGTTCTAATGGTTTGGTCTTATACTAATGGCTTTCGAAGAGTTCTCGATGATTTCTACCACGACTTGAGATTGGTATTTTCTACTGGTACGAGGATGCGTTATGTGTTGTGATTTTCTCTTGGATTGGATCAAGTAGAAGGCTTCTAGATGATAGGACATGTGTCTTGCTTGTGATTCAGAGTTGTTAATGAGATTCTCGTGCTTTTCATATAATGGCATGATAGATGTGGTGCAATGTGTGGGATCGAGGTTTACATGTACAAGGTTGCAGTTTAATTTTGAAGGGAAGGTCATGAATTTTAGATAGCATGGACAATCTCAGATGTATAGATGAAAGCTAGTACTAATTGGTATTACATGAGAAGGGTACGCATTCAGAAGGCACATTGTGTCTTGACTTATGGATGCTTCATTGGTATTGCGGTATTTTCCTGGTTGATTGACTGCTAATATTTAGATTTTACTATGTGGCACATAAGAATTATGGAAGTATTTCTCGTGGGATGATCAGGTAGGAGATATGATTTAGGACATCATAGTTGTATCATTTTCCTATCGGTTTTGTAACTCTAACTCTTAGAAGCTCATGACTTGTACTACCAGTCCTTGGTTTATTGTATAAGAATTCGGTTATTTCATCATTTATTTTCTATTAATCTTATTTTGATTGTGTTTATGGATAAATGACTTTCCTAGCGGGTTCGGATAGGTGACATCACTACTAGTTGAATTTTGGGTCGTGACATATAGACTCAGATTATGACACCTAAGTTGTTCGTGCAGTTGAGATGATTATGGCATGATGGTTTATGCAGTGCGACTATTGATTTTGATATTGTTATGGTATGATAGTTTGTGTAGTTAGGCTATTGTGATATTGATATGTTATAGCACGATGGATTTCTGTGCTGGTGCGTGGATATGAATCCATCCCTCTGGATTCAGGTGATAACCCATGTTATGTTGTGTCGTATGAGCGCAAGCGATACGTCCATCGTACTGGAACACGTGGAACGTGCTGGATCATATTGGAGCACAGAGTTGCGCTTGATATTGGTTATGATTGAGTCTTGAGCATGCATTGACATCCTAGACTCATGTAGAAGTATTCATGCATATCAACAACATATGCTTATTCATGCATTTTACATATGCATAAGATTTTTTATAGGATTGTTGGACGCCTGGAGAGTGTCGTATTGATGTATATGTTGAGTCTTCATTATGCATATACATTTTAGACTCATGTAATAGCATTCATATAAATGTTATTTGAGAATTGATGCAATGTTGGGGTTGGTTGTACTCATATTATATTTCAGCACCTTATGTGCAGATTTTAGAGTTGAGTTGTTGTGGAAGTTGGAGGTTAGCATTGAAGATGTACTGACATTCGAGTTGTAAGCTATCACTTTGTTCATGGTAGTTTAAGATTTGTATTCTTCTTTATGTATATTCCAAACATATTATGTACTTTCTTCACATCAACGTTGTAATCCTAATCTCAGTCGCTCGTGACTTTTACTACCATTTCTTGGGATAGTTTTATTAATGTTAACGTTCTTATTTGTATTTAATAATCTTTAGTTTGAGCTGTATTTATGTTGTTTGTCTTGCCTAGCGAATTGAGTTATGTGTCATCACGATCCCGACGGGATTTGAATCGTGAGATAAACATATAAAATGCATAACTCATCATGCATAGATTAGTAGCAATATACTTTCTTATATTATAATTTGATCCCAGAATATTCTCACGAATCGAAGAAAAGGGTGGAGATTCACTAATAACTTCTTATCAGACAGATTGTGAATGTACTCGTGATCGCACATTCACTTGTGTATGTACTCATCATCTAACATAATACCCTATACATAGCATTTATAACGAATTTTAGCTTGGATAAAATCTCTTGAGGAGGTTAAAAGTCCTAACATACCTCAGTTCGGGCCAATCTATTATTCCAAGATAGCTTTACTGTATCTAATATATTTCAAATGACTTTGATTTATGCAAAAGAATACTTAATAGTGTTAAACCAGTCAATTGGACCCAATTCCATCATTTTAAGTTCGGTAAAAAAAACTCAAAAGTTCACCTTCGATCAACATGATCAAACTTCTGAACAAATTATATTTAATGGTTACCCATAAGCTAAGGATTCTAATTTTATAATTATTTTTCAATTGGAGGCCATTTACCCTTCGATTTCATAAATTTCTATTTAAGGAACTTCCATCGTAAATTCTCAATTTTCAACATTAATTAATTATTGAACTTTAAGCAAAATTATGTACAATCATCATAAAGGAATCAGTAATTGTCACGCTAAAGTTCAAGGATGTAATCCAAAATAAGGTCCAAGATGTGAAACTTTTCATTATTGCCAAAATGAATGATGGTTCGTCACTATTTCTTTTTCTACCGAGGAACTCTTACGTTCGCAGAGATACTATTGCATCGCGAAAGTAGGCGTGTCCCAAAACCTTTGCGTTCGCGATTCTTAGTCTAGTGATCGTGGATGGACCAAGTCAGACCAGAGCGTGATGCGATCCTCTAAACCGTGATGGTGAAAGTTAAGAAGTTGATCTCTCTCACATTTGCAACCTTTTTCTTGCTTTTGCTGCCTTCGTCTGGTCGTCCTAGCTTGGAATTGCGAGCTAGGATCCGATATCACGATGCACTAAATATAGGAAAATCAGTAATTATTTTTTACTTTTAAGTATTCTAAAACACACATGAGCCCCTTCACTATCCACTCAAACTTTACTAATGAATCATAAATCGTAATATTAACTATATACGTGCTAAAAAAATGATTCAGAACACCAACTCAGAGAGGGTGAGTTGTTACAATATATTTGTATTATTATAATTTTAGAAAATTTATGTATCGTTTTCATACTTTTTTGTGCTTAATTTATATTTTATTCTAAATATGCTAGAATTCATCAACTAAGGGTAGAGTTCATCTACTAGAGCTACTTTTATATATAATTAATTTACATCTCATGTCAATTTTATCTTAAAAAAATTTATCCTTCAACTATTTTCAAGATGAATAAAATTTCAGAAGAGGTTTTAATGAAATGTTCCCAATTGTAGCATGTGGTGACCGTTTTAGCTACGTATCACAAATTATATTTACTGGGACCTGACTCGTTAGACTCCCTCGACATTATTCACTTGATGACCATTTTAGTTACAAAATGCAAATTGGTTTTACTGGGGTTCTAATTCTTTAGTTTCCCTCTCTTTTATTTTACTTTAGTTTACCCGTAAAATGGTATAATTAATATACTTGGTGTATAGATAAGTGAATCGATTTTATCTCAAAATAATAAATAAATTTAATAAGAATGTTCGACTTAGTGTAAGAATCGAGATAAGACAACAGGAATCTTGGTTAAGGGAGCAGAGCTTTCGGAGGCAGTAGTAACGATCTTAATAAGCAAGAAGATAGAATATTATTGAGCTTTGAATAGTATGTAGGATAAACTTGTCAGAAAATTTGTCCCTCTACGATGGTTGTTGAGCTCACTATTTATGATTGCTCCTAGGGAACAAGGTTCTAGGATCAAGCCTCTTTTAAATGACAATTATGAGGGTCATTGAAGAATGTATAAAGGTCGGCAATAAATGTCATATTCTATGTGACGGACTATGTACTTAATGCTATAGAATATTCTCCATTAAATGCTACCGGGTGACAGATATTTTTTTTGTCTTTATGAACAACATTCCCTTCGGGGACAAACGAGATTGCGGCCCTCGGAACGATTGCCATTTGCCTCACTTTCCATCTGCCTTCAGCTTCACGTGTCGCTTTATTATGCGAGAATTTAATATGAATATATTTTTTCCTATATAGATAGTCCTCTGCTTTCTGATGACACATCCTTGTGTCACCAAGAAGTTGGTAAAGATACAAATACCTTTGTCGGCAGAAAAATCTCTAACCCCTCTGAAAAGTTTCAAACGGTTGATTAGACGCACGTATCTCCACATTTAATGCTCAGAACACGCGTCATCCTATGATTTGGCAACACTTTCGCCGCTTCTCGAGGTAATCATGGCCACAATTTTAGTTGCCTATTTCTTTACTTATACGCTTCAATCTTCTTCCTTTACACTTCATATTTTTCCAAACTCTCTCAAACACTTTTTACTTAACACACCCTTTCTTTCAACCTTTTTCTTCCGAGAGAACTGCATTTCGCTTTATTAATAATGGCTTCTTCTTCCAAAAATTCTAGTTCTTCAAAGAGCAAAAAAGGTGTTGATGATTGATAACACCAAAATATGCCTTATAAAAAGACACACGGACATAGAAAATATAGTCTGAGTAATTCTGCCCAGAGTCGAACCACAGAGAATTAACCTATCAATTACTTTTGTCGTACTTACTAAATTCACAGAATCAATTTCCCCAAACTTTGTGATCACAATTGATGATATATCTGACAACTAAACTGAAAATAAATAATAGTTGAAAGTTAACTAAGCTTGCTTGTATATAATTGGAATAAGGTCTAAGGTAATGGTTTCCCCCATTGTTAATTTTCTTGGTTGAATATATTTTATAACTGAGACTTAGTTGTCTCCATCAATCATGAATGCTCCAGCTATCATAAATATTTCTCAAACAATTATGATAATTTACTAGACGCACTTTCTCAAGCTACGCTAGCTAGATTCACATTACGGTTCACTTAGATCGCACCCGAAATATCGTTATCTCTAATTCAACCTCTAAGCCCTCGGTTATGACTCTCGTCTATACTCCGGGAGTGATATTGTTCGTACAATTACCTAAATATGTACTCTTTCTCAAGCAGATACACAGTAAATAGGGACGGATAATTGACGGCCCTTTCAATTAACCACAATCAAAACATAGATGAACAAATAGAGATTAACAACCAATTTAAAACTATATTAATATAACAACCAAGTCATCCCCAATGGGTTTCAACAAAACCGTAGATTAACGTATTTAGCTACTCATAACAAAGTAAGAAAAAACTACTAAATTATTCATAATGGAAGAATTGCAAGAAAAATAGAAGAGATAAAGAACTATGAGGTTTTTGGGTGGTCTCTCACACTTGTTCCTCCTCCAAAAGTAATCTCAAAAACAAGCCTCCTCTATCTTGGGCGAGTTTCTACATCTTATAAGGGTTTCACAAAAGTTTCCCCGAATTGATACTTTGGCCCCTAAATTTCAGGTTCGTGAACAGTTCACCGTGGCCGCGGTCACACTGCCCGTCTATTTTTTTTGTGCTTCATCTCCGCGCTCTACTCCGCGGTCCATCGCAGTCGCGGTCTACAGTTGGCCAGTCATCTTCTTTTTTTCCTTTGTGTTCGGGTACTTCTTGAGTGGGTATTTTTTTCACATTATTGCCTCCAAACACTTCATGTTGCTTCTTCACATATAATATTCCCTGCGAAACCAAATAACACTATTTAAAGCATTTTGTTGGCAATTTACCTTATAAAACAACAACAAAGCATGAGCAATTAAGGTGTAAATATCATATATATATCCTACTATCAACACCCCATACTTAAATTATTGCTAGTCCTCGAGCAATTCACCACACTCCATCAAAAATTCCTTCCCTAAAGTTTTCCCTCAACGACTCACACCATGAATATTTTACAAAAGTTACACCTAGTAGTGAGCAAACTTTACCTCATGAATCAAATCTTTCGTACCCCATAATATTTGCACTTACTCAAACCACTCTACACAAGAGTCAAGACGTACCTTTCCTTTGTGAATCACATGCCCTCACATCACACAAGAGAGTAGTTCCATATATAATGATTGTGATAACAATTAGGAACTATAATAGACAGAATTCACTCACTCTCCAAAAAGAACATTCACATGCCAAAAAGATGCACCATAGGCTTGCCCATAGTGTAGTACTCAACTAATCGAGCCCCACTCAGTCTAAGATCAATAGAACTTTATTTGGTTGTAATGTAGGCTAAGGGACGGGTAGGATATATTTGGATAAAGTGACTAACCTCCCTAAGCACTTTTAATACAATTATATTAAACTTCAAGATCATCGCTTTGTAAGCCAACACTCCACCACATTTATTTAAACATCCCCATACATTAGGTGCAATTTGTACAAGCTACCACTTATTAATTACTACACAATATATTAGATTTTTTTTTTCGTGGTGCTTCTCTTTTTATGCTTTACATTCTGCACCTTTTCTCTATTTCTATGGTTCCACTTCAAAAACCAAGCCACCACCCAACACTTTTTTTTTTGCATATTTTCAATATCATTATAGTGCTTAGTGAGAGGAAAATTGGTTCAAACAGTAGGCTATTCAAATAATTGGGTAAGGTTCACATTGTGGTTGCCAAAGAAACAGGCTTATAGGCTCAAGGGGGTTAACTACGATGTAATGCATTCAGGTGGGTTTACTTTATATGTCTGTCTCAACAAAGAAATGCCTATATTACTTCTAAAATTGAATGAAGCTACTATTTCTCTTTGCAAACACACAGGGCAAGTTCTAGGCATCAAATGTACAGCATGGAATACAATAACACTCACACACACACATGGCACATGACTCACTCTGTATTAGTTTATCAAGAAATTCTCTTTACAAACATATAATTTTTAAGGCACTTAAATAAGATTCAACCCTTGAAGTTAAGTGCTACATTCTAGCGTCTATAGCGTTCAGGTGTAAAATGCTAAGGGTTTTTCTTCTTCGATGTTAAGCTTGTCGCCCATTAATCCTAAACTAAAACAAAAAAACAAAAATCTACCTATACCCGGTTCAAGCTAAACCCTTGGAAAAGAACCGTGGCCCAAAGAAAAACCAAGGGGGAGTTGCTACACTACCTAAAAAAAAGAAAAATAAATAAAATCTTTTTGGTATTTTCTTTAGACTTACTTCCCTCAAGAAAATTATCTAAAGGATCCGTCATTAGGAAGAGTCTCTATATTCCTTTTTTTTTTCTCGACTTAGTCCCTCAAGAACCCCGCCAAAAGAGATCCATCGTCGGGACAAGTCACTTCCTATTTTAACTTTCCTAATGAACTATTACTCTATCACCAAAGCAATCAACGCAAAACAAAACCAAGAACATCAAATGGTTAATTTTTACAAATACAAACATACAACAAAGTATCCCCCACCCCACAACTAAAACGAAGACATGTCCCCATGACTTAACAATATAAAAAGCAGTGAGGTAAAGGAACTTCCTTAAAGGATCATTCTTGATCGGAAACTGTGTCTGGGTTCACGTTGCAGGCGCAACCTAGAGCTCTCAACCAGAACATGAATTTCTTTTCTGACTTCACTTGCAGTCAGCCACCGCATCAATACGTGTACCCAAGTCAGTGACGAAGGTCCGCAACCCAGACATCTCATGCTCCAAAGCGGCTATGTGAGTGCTCCGGCATGGCGGTGATGGTCCGGCCTCGTCCCCGTTCGGAGGAGCTATGATCTCACTAGCCCCAGCATTATCATCAGACTCATTAGAAGAGTCATCACTGTCTGGCACCGGCACTCTTCCCTCGAGTCCAATTTTCTTCGCCCGGAAAGGAGGCTTCAGAGGTAATTTCCCATCAACTCGAAGGTTCTTAGGGATATTATCCTGGCAGAACAATTGGATGACTAGCGAAGGGAAGTAGTGGCCCTTGATTAGCTCGGGCGATCTAATGAACATTTCGTCGTGGAGGGCTCGGGCGACATCAAACCCTTGGTGAGTCATAAAGCAGTAGATCATAGCAGCTCGTGGACCATTTGAAAGTACAAGAGGGGGGTGAATTTTCACTAATTGAAATTAATCGTTAATGAGTTGACTTAAAACTTTAGTAGTCGACTAAATATGGCAATCTTGCAGATATAACAGTTTGAGGTAATATGCAGAAAGTAAATGCAGAAATTAAAGACACCAGAAATTTTATATTGGTTCGGATTCAATGTGAATCCTTATCCAGTCCCTTTGGGTTGCAAGGGATTTCTTCTTCAAGCAAATGAGTTTTCTTTCGAGTACATATGTGATGTATATCGTTCAGATTCTCTAGCACTCGTTTGATACAATGCCTCACCAGTTGTATGCCCTTTTTCTATCCCTGACTTATTACATAGTAGATCTATGTAGGCTACTATGCTTGTTTGCAGTAGAATGAAGAGAGTTATTTTGGTTCGATCAAAGTATATCTAAGGATGATGTTACACAGTACATTTATACAAAGATGAATGGTGAAGGCTCGTCAACCCAAGGGTTTTGATCCTTGGAAAGAATTGATTCTTTCCAAGAATAAGGAACTATCCGTTGCTTCTCTTGAGATCTTTTCCTTCGGTAGACAATGGAATCAACAAGATTTCTCCTTGATTGTTGGACCTTCCAAACTTGACCACTGACCGGATCTTCTAGCCTTTATTATTCTCCTGTGATTTTGCCAATCACAGATCACTTCGAATCTTCACTTCGTTATGGCTGATTTGATTTCCCAGATTCACGGAGCTAATCCTGATTTGCTGATGTAGATTTGTAGCTTTCCTTGTACATCGTGCGTTCTATAGGTGGCTTCCCTTGTGAGTGATTTCCTTCCTTGTTCGACACAGCCTTTTAACTAGTTCTTCTTTACTTCTTTGAACTCCTGCATATGTATATCAATTGCATCATTAAAATATAATCTAACAATCTCCCCCTTTTTTATGATGGCAAAATAATATACGTAGATGTAAGGAAGTAAACAAGAGTTGACTTCCCTGTTTGTTACTAGCCGACTTGGCTCCCCCTCAATGTGTGTAGTCAACTGGACTTAGTCTCCCCGTCAATGTGTGCAGTCGGCTTGTACCTGTATCATGTATAGTTGACTTGTTCCTGTGCAATACATATAAAGTTTATGCATGTAGCATAGTCGACTTAACCTGTTCAAAGAATAAAGAGTGCCATCTATGCATGTAGCATAGTCGACTTGAACCTGCATATATTATCATAATAGACCAAAGAGATATACATTCTCCCCCTTTTTGATATCAGCAAAGAGGGATTTTTAAGCAAGAAAAAACTATCCACACAGGCAAGAAAAACATCCAAGGGCACAGCCCAAAACAAAGCCAAAACAAGTTTGAAACAAAAATTGTCTGTAAAACACATCCACACTAGCGACGCAGGAAGTAAGTAAGAGTGTTGTAGATCGCCTCCTTCAACTGTTCAAAGTTGGTGTTTGCAGCAACACTCATTCCATCTAGCCTGTCATGAACCTCCTTGAAGGCTTTAACCGCATTCTCCCTTACCCTTTGCACATTCACTCTGATTTTAGACACATCAGACCTAGTTTCATTTGAAATAGCATGAATAGTACCCATAGTCGACTGAGTAGCAGACAAGAGAGTCTTGATGTCTAAGAGTTGGGAGTCAATGGAGCTTAGCTTCTCACTTAGGTCAGAACTAATAAGAGGTGGCGGAACAACAGATAAAGGCTTGGAATCCAGAGGGGTCTATTTTGCTTCACTCTCACCCTTCTTAACCCAGGCACCCTTGACACTTACATACCCTATACTAGAGAAAGCTGTAGAATTGTAGGACTTGGAAATAGAGACAAAGGGGTAGTCAGAAATAGGGATTCGATGGGCTTTCCAGAATGTGGGTAATGGCCATACCAAAAGGTAAACTGGTGGGATCTTTAGCACTCTCAATCATAAAATTTATGACCCAGGAGTTTGGTGATGAGACAATAGACAAAGAAAGTGTCCCTTTGAGAGAAGGTGGAGAAGGAACCAGTTCTGGGGACAAGAGTGGTTGCAACAATGAGGGCGAGAACCCGAGTTTCAAAACTTACATCACTAGGCCCCAATTGATTTGGAAGGGTTTCAGGGGGATTTTCAGCAATGCACTGTTTGTCCTGGTCAAAGAAAATTTCAAAGTCCTCAGGCCAAATATTTTTAAAGAGAGTAGGGAAACCAGTGCAACAATAGAGAAAAATAGAATCGAACAGGGCACAGTCAAGAACAATGTATTTACCAAGGACAAGATTTTCAAGCTTATCGGGTTTACTAGAGCGAAGATTAGCATAAAACATACGGACTAAAAGCTCATACACTTTAGGCAGAGAAATAGAGAGAAATTTTTCCCACCCTTGATACACAAAGAGATCCTTTACCTTACAGTTGAGGGCCTCCATATCGTCAAGATCCACAATTCTTCCATGGGCGATGGGCTTATCCTTGAGTGAGATAAAAGAATCCCTATTTGGGGTATCCTAGAAATTTAGGTCGAAATCGAGAGAAACAGAGAAATCGAATTTTGATTTCTTTGGAGTGGAACTGACAGGAAGATCCTCCATGGGACGCTTACCAGAGGCTTTTTCTCCTAAGAGTTGAGAGTGTTCAGAGAACGCTCCTTGAAAAGAGGTGAAGCCCTCAAAATGATCAGACCCTAGGTCTACTTGCGCAGGAGGCGCTGAAGAGGGTTTTGCCTTAGAACGGGTGCTTTTTCTAGTGGAGGCGGAGGGGTTTTTGGAGGTTTTCTCCATGGGAGATGAGAGGGTTTTCAAAAACCGAAGAGAGAGGATGGAGATGAGAGTGACCTGAAAAGGCTTAACTTAAAGTAAGAAAGATTTGACGGTTGAGCACAAAAAGGAAAGAGTGTCAGTTGAAATGATGTAATGATTGGCTTTCCATCTTCGACTGCAAACTGATGTGAAATAGAAAAGAAAAAAGGGAAGGAACTGAAAGCGTAATTAATGCACTGAAAAGGAGTAATTATGACAAGTTTTTGAAAAAGAACAATTAGGTCCTAAGAGTTTTTTGAAAAAACAAATTATGCCAAGTAATTTTCTCAAAAGGAAAAATCTTTCTTCCAACAAAGGTTTAGTAAAAATATCAGCTAATTGGGCAGAAGTGTCAACAAAAGCTAATTCTATGTCACCCTTAAGAACATGATCTCTAATAAAATGATGCCTAATGTCAATATGCTTTGCTCTAGAGTGATGCACATGATTTTTTGAAAGACAAATTGCACTTGAATTATCACAAAAGATTTGTATAGGTTTAAAAGAAAGTTCATAGTCACCCAATTGATGAGACATCCATATGAGTTGTGTACAACATTGACCAATGGCAATATACTCAGCTTCAGTAGTGGACAAGGTGACTAATGCTTTCTTTTTACTGTTCCAGGATATTAAAGTGTTTCCTAGTAGTTGACAAGTGTCACTCGTGCTTTTCTTGTCTTCCTTATCACCTGCTAAATCTGCATCTGAGAAACCTTCTAATTTAAATGAGTTAGAGAGAGGATACCATAATCCATGAGATACTGTGCCAATAAGATATCGAATAATTCTTTTTACAGCAGTCAGATGTGACTCCTTGGGAGTCGACTGAAACCTAGCATATTTACAAATGCTGAACATTATATCTGGTCAACTTGCAGTCAGATACAGTAGTGATCCAATCATTCCTCTGTATTTGGTTTCATCAACTGGAGTACCTTGTTCATCCTTATCCAAATTTGTAACCGGACCCATAGGCGTGCCAATTGATTTTGCATTGCTCATAACAAATTTTTGGATCAGCTCCTTCGTATATTTAGTCTGACAAATAAAGGTTCCTTCTTTGGTTTGTCGAATTTGAAGCCCAAGAAAAAATGTGAGTTCACCCATCATGCTCATTTCGAACTCGCTTTGCATGAGGTTTACAAATTCCTTGCACGTAAGAGAGTTGGCACTACCAAAGATAATGTCATCAACATGATAAGATTACCTTCTGTTGATCGTTTAATGAATAGAATAGTATCAATTTTACCTCTAGTAAACCTATGGTCAACAAGGAAAGTACTTAACCTGTCATACCAGGCATGTGGAGCCTGTTTTAGTCCATATAGGGCCTTAGTAAGCTTGTACACATGATATGGGATTTTTGAGTCTTCAAAACTTGGAGGTTGTTTTACAAAAACTTCCTCTTCGATGAATCCATTCAGAAAAGCATTTTTGACATCCATTTGAAACAATCTGAATTCTTTAAATGATGCGTAAGCTAGCAGGATTCGTATAGACTCCAGTCAAGCTATTGGGGCAAAGGTTTCATCATAGTCGACTCCTTCTTGTTGTGAATAGCCTTGAGCGACTAATCTAGCATTGTTCCTTATGACTTGTCCCTCTTAGTTCAATTTATTTCTAAATACCCATTTTTTTCGATGACAGATACATTATCGGGTCTGGGTATTAACTTCCATACTTGATTCTTGCTGAATTGATCTAGTTCCTCTTGCATGGCTTTCACCCAGCTCGAATCCTTCAATGCTTCCTCTACCTTTTTAGGCTCTATTTGAGATATCAGAGCAATATTTGCTTTCTTTTTTTATGGCAGCCCTGGTTTTCATTCCTTCGTTTGGATCCCCTATAATATATTTTTGTTGATATTCAGGTTCGCTCCTCCATTCATTTAGTCGGACAATGCTTGTAGTCGACTCCGTACGTTGTTCATGAGAATTGTCGCTAACTTGTTCAGTCGACTCAATCACATCTGCGGGATTAGTTGACTCCTGTGATTTTTCTTTAACCTGAGCTTCTTGAGTTTGATCTTCGTCACCTGCATTAGTTCCTTTCTCGACCAAGGGATTAATTTCATCGAATATAACATGGATAGATTCTTCTAAGCATAAAGTACGTTTATTAAAAACTCTAAATGATCTTCTATTTAATGAATAACCAAGAAAAATACCTTCGTCACTTCTTGGATCAAATTTTCCAAAATTATCCTTACCATTATTATGAATGAAGCACTTACTTCCAAATGGATGAAAATAACTGATGTTCAGACATTTACCTTTCTAGAGTTCATAGAGAGTCTTTTTCAGAATAGGCCTTATGAGACATCGGTTGAGAATGTGACATGTAGTACTCACACCTTCAGCCCAGAAATGATTTGGGAGTGAATGTTCTAACAATATGGTTCTTGCCATGTCCTGAAGAGTTCTGTTCTTTCTTTCCACAACTCTGTTTTGCTGTGATGAGCGTGGAGCGGAGAAATTGTGACTATAGCCTTGATTGTCACAGAAGTCTTCAAATGTTTTACTTTCAAACTCGCCTCCATGATCACTTTGGATTTTTGAGATCAGATAACCTTTTTCTCTTTCAATCCTTTTGCAAAAGACTTCAAAATTTCTTAAGGCTTCATCTTTATGAGACAGGAAAATCACCCAGATGAAGCGTGAAAAGTCATCAACAATAACAAAAGCATATTTCTTTCCTCCTATGCTAGAAGTTCTAGTATGTCCAAATAAATCCATATGAAGTAATTGCAATGGTTTTAAAATAGACACCATGTCTTTGTTTTTGAAAGAATTTCTAGTTTGCTTACCTATCTGACATGCATCACAAATATGAGTTCTAGAGAAATTCAGTTTGGGTAATCCAATAACTAAATCATGTTTGAATAATTTTTCAATCAAATGTATGCTGGAATGACCTAGTCTTCTGTGCCACAACCAGGGATCATCAGATATAGAAGTTAGGCAAATGTGACCATCTATATTTTCGAATCCATCAAGTATGTAAACATTTCCATACCTTTTTCCAGAAAGAATTATTTTACCTGATTCATCTTCGATGGCACAACCTGTTCTCTTAAATTTTACCTTATATCCTAAGTCACAGAGTTGACTTATACTGAGAAGGTTGTAGTTTAGTCCATCAACAAGATATACTTCAGTAATATCACAATTGTTGTTAAAGGGAATAGTTCCAATGCCAACTATTTTGCCTCTTGAATCATCTCCAAATTTGACACATCCTCCATCAATCCTTGTAACCTCCTTGAAAAGATTTTTGTCACATGTCATATCACTGGAACATTCACTATCTAGATACCATTTTCCTTTGTGGCTTACTCTGTGGTGTTTCTGCAATACAGAATTATCACTTTCTTTTAGGTACCCAAGCTTGCTTGGGTCCTGGTGAGTTAGTGTAACTGGGTTCAGAAATTTTAGGTTTCCAAACCCATCCAGACATAAGAAATTTACGAAAGTGACAACCAGAGTATTTATGCCCACTTTTATTACAATAATGACATTTAGCCCCAGACCTATTTTCAGGTCTTCCATAAGTGTTGGAACTAGCTATCATGAGATTAGCTGATTCCGTTCCAGTTGACTTGTAAGTCGACTGGTCCGACCGACTGGTCGATTTAGTCCTGATTGGTTCCTTTCCAGTTGACTTGTAAGTCGTTTGGTTTGACCTAACAGAACTGTGACTGGTGGATTTGCGCAAGCTGTTAAGCTGCATTTACAATTCCTTAAACTCCTCTTGAAGTACATCTTTTTCAATTTCACATACTTCATGTTTGAGTTTCCAGTCTTTGATTTCCATAGTGAGTCTCTTAAGCTCATTCGTCATTTTTTGAGACTCTTTTAAGGTGGAATCAAGAATGTCCTGAAATTCATTACATCTTTCACAGTCATAAGATCTTACCTCGCTAGTTTCTCCTCTTGCCATAAAGCAGTTTTCATTGTCTGAATCATCTTCATCTGTCCAACATCCTAAAGTTTTGTTGATCTCACTTTCTAGGATTATCATGAAGCAGAGATTTGCTATTTATTCATGGTCTGAGTCATCCTTATCGCTCCAGCTTCCAAATGATTTGTTCTTGTTGAATCCTCTAGAGATCTTCCTTTTCAGTTCTGGACACTCTGCTTGGATATGTCAAAATTTTCCACATTCGTAGCATTTTCCATCGTTCTTATCTTGTTCGTTGTATTGCCTAGATCTCCTTGGTTGAAATCTTCCTTTCTTAGTATTTCTATATCTTCTTATCATCCCATCAATGTTTCTAGACATCATAGCAATTTCTTCTTGTAGGGCTTTAGGATCATCAATTTCATTTCAGTCGATTCAGTAGTGGTTTTGAATGCAACAATTTTCTTTTTCTCCTCTTGATTTGTCTTTTTCAGGTGTGTTCTTTCAAAAGCAATGAGCTCTCCTCGTAGTTCATCATATGATAACTTGTTAAGATCTTGAGATTCCAGGGTGACAACTTAAGTCTGCCAAGTGGTTGGTAGACTTCTGAGAATTTTCCTAACTTGATCGCCACTAGTGTATGGTTTGCCAAAAGCTTTCAAGTCACTGATTATCTTACTGAACCTGGCAAACATTTCTTCGATAGATTCTCCTTCCTTCATTGAGAACAGTTCATAGTCATGAACTAGCATATTGATGTGAGTTTCCTTTACCTTGCTGGTACATTCATAGGTAACCTCAAGTTTGTCCCACATCTCTTTGGCTATATCACAGCTAGATATTTTCTCATATTCTTCACCACTTATTGTATTGTGAAGCAGATTTCATGCCTTGTGATTTATTTGGACGGCTTCCAGTTGTTCCTTTGTGTATGAGTCTATATCAACAGGGTCAGCGAGTGGTGGAGTGCTGGCAGGCAGTGGGTAGTTTCCCTTCTTGATAACTCTCCATACCTTGACGTCGTATGCCTTGGTGAAGATTTCCATTCAGATTTTCCAATGGGAGAAATGTTGTCCATTAAAGTAAGGTGGTCTTACTTGTGAAGTTCCTTCCTGAAAGAGAGCTCCTATGATAACCTGATTTGCCATGATCTTTTTCTCACAAGCTGTTAAGCAGAAAATAAAAGTGTGAGCCTTGCTCTGATACCAATTGAAAGTACAAGAGGGGGGTGAATTGTCACTAATTGAAATTAATCGTTAATGAGTTGACTTAAAACTTCAGTAGTCAACTAAATATGGCAATCTTGCAGATATAACAATTTGAGGTAATATGTAGAAAGTAAATGTAGAAATTAAAGACACCAAAAATTTTATACTGGTTCGGATTCAATGTGAATCCTAATCCAGTCCCCTTGGGTTGCAAAGGATTTCTTCTTAAGGAAAATGAGTTTTCTTTCGAGTACAAATGTGATGTATATCGCTCAGATTCTCTAGAACTCATTTGATACAATGCTTCACCAGTTGTATGCCCTCTTTCTATCCCTGACTTATTACACAACAGATTTATGTACGCTACTATGCTTGTTTACAGTATAATGAAGAGAGTTATTTTTGTTCGATCAAAGTATATCTAAGGATGATGTTACACAGTACATTTATACAAAGATGAATGGTGAAGGCTCGTCAACCCAAGGGTTTTGATCCTTGGAAAGAATTGATTCTTTCCAAGAATAAGGAACTATCCGTTGCTTCTCTTGAGATCTTTTCCTTCGGCAGACAATGGAATCAACAAGATTTCTCTTTGAGTGTTGGACCTTCCAAACTTTACCACTGACCGGATCTTCTAGCCTTTATTATTCTCCCGTGATTTCGCCAATCACAGATCACTTCGAATCTTCACTTCGTTATGGCTGATTTGATTTCCCAGATTCACGGAACTAATCCTGATTTGTTGATGTAGATTTGTAGCTTTCCTTGTACACCATGTGTTCTATAGGTGGCTTCTCTTGTGAGTGATTTCCTTCCTTGTTCGACACAACCATTTTACTAGTTCTTCTTTACTTCTTCGAACTCATGCACATGTATATTAATTGCATCATTAAAATATGAGCTAACACCATTCACATCTTTGGTATTGCTGGATGGTAGCAGACGGGTGTTGATGATAGTGAGCCAACACTTTGCCTCCCAAGTAAGAGACTGTGAGTGTAGAGTCGTCGGTTGTGCTACCCATTTGGGCATTCTGCCAGGTATACAGATTACCTCTTAAAGTATGTCCTAGTCAACCCTCGGGCAATGAGACATGATGTAATGATCGTCACCCGTGAATGTTGGGAGGCGATACGCTCTGCGGATGACCTCTATAGAAGCATTAACCCGGGTGTTGCGCACAGTCACAACCTCATTCTCATTTTCTGGCAAGTTTGCATAAAACTCTCTCACTAGCTAAATATTGGCCTCCTCTGGAACCTTAAAGAAGATGTCCAGCTGACACCTCCTTAACTCATTAAACATATTGGGTCACTCCTTCACTACTGTCGTCTGATCGATATGGACCTCATGGAGCAACTTCTTTGCAGTTTTCTAATTGTACCTTGTCTCCGCTGATTGAGATACAAACCGAGTCCTATCGAACTAAGTTGTATTGGCTTGGTCCCTAGCTCATGAGGAGCCTCCTGGGCCACTAGAAGAGGACCCGTTGTTTCGTCTCTTACGGGATGAACTCATAGTACCTGTCAAAACAGAGAAACGCTTATTAGGAAGGGACCAAAATGTGTGACTATGGGTGGTTACTCAAACTTCACCACAACCATGTTAAAACATCCTTATATCTCCATTGAGGCAATTTCCCAAACACATTATGGGCAAGGCAATTATCTTCATATACATGGACCATGGGAATCAAGAAAACCTCCCCAATTTAAATATCCACTACACCCACACACCCCACACTTGCTACAAACAATCACCCACCAACAACACTCTTTCAACATTCAATACACAGCCCCTTCACCAATATATGCCAACAAAAACGAAATTACACTAGAAAAGAAGAAGAAAAAAAAATATAAACAAAAATCCAATCATGAATACTACATTATAACAAAATTGAACTAGCATACATCACAAAATATAGAAAGAAAGGAGAAGGGGGTCGAAATTCAGATCTTAGGGGAAGAAGGTGAGGGGTCTTGTGAAGGAAGAAGGAGAAGATGAGAGTATGGAGGGGAGGGTTAGGGTTTAGAGAGAGAGGGAGATTGGGTATTTTTAGGGGAGGGGCGTGTGTTTTGGGTGAACAGGGGGGGTTGTGTATTTAAAATTAAAAGAAGAAGAAAAGAAAAAGGAATAAAACGGAAAAAATAAAAAAATTAAAAAAAATACAAACATGGTACCCCCCCCCCCCCCCCCGCGGTCCACCGCGGCCGCAGAGGGATTTAATATCTGAGACAGTGTTCGCCGCGGTCGCGGTGAACTATAGACCCCTCCAGTGATTTTCGCAGTCTACGGCGGTTCGCGCCCCGGACACGGAGGAATTTCATCACCCAGGCAGTGTGTCCCACGGTCCTGGCCGCGGTCGCTGTCGCAGGGCTAGCAACATCTCTTTTTTTCATACATGAAGTTACATACTACAATTTACAACACATTCGTGGATTGCCTCCCACGCAGCACCTGATTTAACGTCACGGCACGACGCAAGTATTGGATCATCACTCCTCATTCGTGTACTCGTGTTCTTTCAAATTGATCACCACTGTATCCCCTTTTTCTTTAGCTATTCTAAGGTAATGTTTCAACCTTTGCCCATTTACTCAGAACTTATTTGTCCCATCTTCTGATTCGATCTCAGCAGCTCCACTTTCGAACATTTGCACCACTCTAAATGGTCCTGACCATCGGGACTTTAACTTACCCGGAAACAATCTCAACCTTGAATTATATAGTAATACCTTGTCACCGGGTTTGAA
Source organism: Nicotiana glauca (assembly GCA_026770625.1). NCBI lineage: Eukaryota > Viridiplantae > Streptophyta > Magnoliopsida > Solanales > Solanaceae > Nicotiana > Nicotiana glauca. The sequence goes on along the minus strand of MU698726.1, from coordinate 24,150 downwards.
ATCTCTGTCCACAATGTGTTTATCATGTAGCTTCTTCATTCTTTCCTTGTAGAGCCACATGCTTTCAAAGGCTTGATATCTGAATTCTTCCAGCTCATGCAACTCTGTTAGTCAATTTTGTCCAGCTGCATCGGGATCCATGTTCAATTACTTTAGTGCCCACCAAGCTCGATGTTCTAGCTCCACAGGCAGGTGACAGGACTTCCCAAATACCAACTTGTATGGTGACATACCTATTGGTGTTTTGAATGCAGTCCTATAGGCCCAGAGTGCATCGTCAAGCTTCTTTGCCCAATCAGTGTGTGTGGCATTCACAGTCTTGGTTAGTACACTCTTTATTTCTCTGTTAGACACTTCAACTTTCCCACTGGTTTGTGGATGTTAAGGGGTAGCTACCTTGTGGTGTACATCATATTTTTCAAGCAATTTCTCGAAGGCTCTATTACAGAAGTGAGTGCCTCCGTCAGTGATGATCGCCTAGGTGTCCCGAATCGAGTGAATATGTTCTTTTTCAAAAATCCTACCACCACTCTTGCATCATTAGTGGGCAACGCTGCAGCCTCTACCCATTTAGACACATAATCCACAATAACAAGTATGTACTTATTGCCAAATAAGCTGACGAAGGGACCCATGAAGTCAATCCCCCAAACATCAAACACCTTTACCTCTTGAATCGGGTTCATGGGCATCTCATGGCGATGGGAAATGTTCCCAGCCCGTTGACATTCATTGCAACCCTTTAACCAGAGGTGTGCATCTCTAAACATAGTTGGCCAAAAGAATCCAGCCTCTAGCACTTTCGTGACTGTCCTGACCCCTCCAAATGTCCTCCGTATGCTGATGCGTGACAAGCCTGCAAAATGGAAGATTGTTCTATCTCGGGGACACACCTCCAAATAATATTATCAACACATATTCTAAACAAATAGGGCTCGTCCTAATAATACATGCGGCAATCACAATAAAACTTTTTTGTTTTGGATAGATGAAAGGTCATAGGGTACTATACCGCAGGCTAGGTAGTTTGCAAAGTCTGCATACCATGGCGCATCCTCAAGATTAGCTACGAGCAGCTACTCGTCTGGAAAGGTTTCCAGAATCTCTTCAACCTCGACTGATTTTTTAGCTCATTCAAGTCGTGATAGATGATCAGCAACTTGATTTTCTGTGCCCTTACGGTCATGAATTTCGAGGTCAAATTCTTGCAACAACAGCACCCAACGAATCAGGTGTGGCTTAGACTCCTTCTTCTCAACCAGGTACCTGAGAACTGCATGGTCAGTGTATACTATTACCTTGGAGCCAATCAGATATGATCGGAACCTCTCAAAAGAAAATACCACCACCAACATCTCCTTCTCCCTCACAGTGTAGTTGAGTTTTGCACCGCTTAGCATTCTTCTTGCGTAGTAAATTGGGTGCATCAGCTTATCCTTTCGCTACCCTAACACTGCTCCTATAGCATAGTCACTTGGGTTACATATGAGCTCAAATGGTTGCTCCCAATTGGGTGAAACAATGATGGGTGCAGTCACTAACCTCTTTTTCAGTTCCTCATATGCCAACCTGCAATCATTAGAAAATACAAAGGGCTGATCCTTTTCAAGGAGTTTGCACAATGGGTTAGCGATTTTGGAAAAATCTTTTATGAATCACCTGTAGAATCTGGCGTGTCCCAGGAAACTTCTCACCGCATTGACTGAAGTAGGTGGTGGTAGCTTTTCAATTACGTCAACCTTAGCATGGTTGACTTCAATTCCTTTACTGGACACTCGATGCCCTTGGACTATCCCTTCATGTACCATAAAATGGCACTTCTTCTAGTTTAGCACTAAATTTGTCTCCACATAGCTTTTAAGCACTCTTCTTAAGTTGTAAAGACAGTCTTCGAATGAATCTCCCACCACGGAGAAATCATCCATAAAGACCTCCATAATATCCTCCACCATGTCTATGAAGATGGCTAACATGAACCGTTGTAATGTCGCTGGTGCATTGAAAATCCCAAAAGGAATTCTCCGAAAGGCAAAGATGCCATACGGGCAGATGAAGGATGTTTTCTCTCTATCTTCAGGGGCTATTGATATTTGATTGTACCCCGAATATCCATCCAAGAAACAAAAGTTCGATCTCCCGGCCAGCCTATCTAACATCTGGTCAATGAAAGGCTAGGGAAAGTGGTCCTTTCATGTGGCTGTGTTCAATTTTCGATAATCCACGCAAATCTGCCACCCTGTGACTATACGAGTTGAGATCAACTCATTGTTCTCATTTTGCACAACAGTCATTCCCCCTTTTTCGGCACACATTTGATAGGGCTGACCCAATTGCTATCAGAGATAAGGAAGATGATTCCTGCATCTAACCATTTGATCACTTCCTTCTTTACAACCTCTTTCGTGTTTGGGTTCAGCCTTCGCTGATGTTCTCTGGAAGGTTATGCCCCTCTTCCAGGAGAATTTTATGTATACAGAAGGCCGGGCTGATACCCTTTATGTCTACCATGGTCCAGCCAATGGCAGTCTTGTTTTCCTGTGGTACCTGTAAGAGTCGTTCTACCTACACATCTAGCAAACCGGATGATATAATAATAGGTAAGGTCGAATCAGGGCCTAAGAACACATACCTGAGGTGATTTGGGAGTGGCTTTAGCTCCAATTTGGGTGGTTCCTCTATTGATAGCTTTGCTGGAGGTGTAGCCCTTTTTTCAAATTCAAGGGACTCGAATTGAGGTTCCCTTGTCCAGAATCCTTGGCCTTCAAGTGCCATGACCCATTCAGCTAACCCTTCACCATCTATCTCTTCTAAATTTTTCAGACATGCCTCAAATGGATCGTTAACATTCAGGGTCGCGTCGTCTTCTTGCAGGATCACATCTACTGCATCCACTAAAGAGCAATTAGCATATTCGCTGGGTCTCCTCATAGATTGCTGAACATTGAATATGACTTATTCATCGTTCAGTCTCACAATCGATCAGTGCTCTACTAGTTGCCTAAAATGGTCTACCTAGAATAAGGGGTATGTGAGCACATAATTTTTGCCCTATATGAATTACTCCCAGAAATTCAAAAAAAATAATTCATTTTAGTGTTTACAATTTTGTGGATTGTGGCATTTTATGGTAATTGTTGGCATTTTGCCTGTACATTTTAATTCATAAAAAATATAAAAATATATGGCATCTTTTCATTTAGGATTTAACTTTGAATTTTAGGATTAATTAACAAATTGGTTGTTTATAAAAAATGAAATATCACAAAAAAAAGTGTAATTTGCATTTTTAATTTTAGTCTTGGTTTTTGAGTTAGTTTTCGTGTTAATTTATTTTTATTAATTATGTTAATTGTTATTTGGGGTTTAATTAGTTTTTTTAGTTAATTCAATTTTAGGAATTAATTTAGATTTGTTCTAGTTTTAAATTAAAGGAATTAAAAGGGAAAACAAAGTTGAAAAGGAAAAGGAAAAGATTTTGGAAAAGAAAAGGGAAATCGGATTTTTTTTCTTCATTTGGACAAAATTTGTAGAAGCCCAAATAATTTTCCCCTTTACCCATGCCAAAACACCCCCTGTACCCGGTTTGTCTATGTTCTCCGTCAAACGACCCTGTTTTGTTCAAAATGAATCACAACCGTTGATTTTTAGATCTAACAGCTGGGAACTAAGGGTCTCGGTTGTATATAACTGTCTGAAGACTGCCTACCCCCACCCCCCAGCCCGTCTCTCTCACTCACTTGTTCATCAGAGACTCACAGGAACCCTAGCTAAGCCGCCCCCAAGTCCCCACCGTCTTCGGTGGCGGCGCCACCACAAACCAACCTCAAATGAACACCAAATGTCCCCCTCGACTTCCCCAGTCCAAATCTGCAAACATTGGCCCTCGAATCATTGCCAATCTCCTCGAATGTGGAATTAAAACTCCGGCCAAAAACCCTACCTCTTCCAAATCCAACCAAAATTATACCCAACAGTCTCCTTGACCCCCTCATTCCGAAACCCAAGCCAAAACCCTTCAAATCCAGGTGAAGCCCCATTGAATTTCGAATCTAGGGTTCGAAAGGTCCAATTCATTTTGGGAAGTTTCGAGTAGTCGAGTAATTTTTGATTAATGTTATCTGTCTATTTTTGACGAAATAAACAAATAACATTGACTGAAAATCAATTTCGAGAGTCAGTCACGCGAAATTCAAAATCAGTAAGTTTTCTTTCCATTTTTGGTTATGTTTTTTTTCTTTTGTTTGTTAATTCTGTGATTTTGCTTAGTTAGTTTTTGTGTTATTTTTCTGTTAGTTAATCTAGGTTTTGGTTCTTGATCCCTAAATTTCATTTGTTAACTGATAATTTTAATTAAATTCGACCTGTCGATTCATCCTTTCAGTGTTTCTCGAAATTTCGTTTGATTCACATTTTGTGTGTTTGATTTTTAATACATGATCCTTTGGGTGTTGGTCAGTGGCATGAATCTTTTCTTTTAATTGTTTCAATCTGGTTTCATACTGGTTTTGGTTGTTGTTAATTGATTAGTTTGTTTGTTGTTGGCTATAGATGTTAATCCGAAAATCAGTAGTTACTTGAATTTAGGATTTGTGATTGAATTTGTTTAGCCGGTTAGTTTACCATGGTTGTTTGGTTTGTTAACAGGGCTGGGGGTAGGGTAATAATTTTAGGGTTAACACGAGGGCAATAATGGTAGTTTACTTAGGGAATCTAATAGCAACTGAATTTAGAAGTCACTAGAAGCACCTAGAAGGGGTTGTAATTGGTATTTTAAAATCATAGTGGTGTAACTTGAAAAACAAGTCAACTCTCTAGGG
>MU698726.1:8416-18871 GCA_026770625.1 Nicotiana glauca | reverse complement strand
CCCCCCCCCCCCCCCAAAATAGTGTTCTACAAGTTTCAGAGATCTGAAATTTGAATTTCAAATCCAAATCCTAGATCTAGTTCTTCAAAAAACAAAAACAAACAAAACAACAGAAAACTCAAAAAAAAGGTACAGTTACAATGATTTTCTTAGATTAATTGCAAGTTTTAGCAGTTAATTCGAGTTCCTAGTGTCCAAATTCAATTTCAAGTTTGTTTTGGGTTTATTCAAGCTATTTCGGGTTGTTTCTAGCTGTTGAAACTTAGAAGATGTCCTGATTGTGATTTCGAGTCAGTTTGAAGTTTGATCGAGTCTGTTTTGGGTGATTTCACTTGTTGATTGTTAATTTGTCGTTCATCCCTGGGTCATAGTGGTGCTATTTTGGTTTTCAATTGATCCTATTGTTGTGTTGCTACTGGATTACATTTGCTGAATATTGCTACTGCTGCTGGCTTCTCCTTCTTTCTATTTTGGTTCGAATTCCAGGTATAAGTCCTAAACTCCTGACAATATGTAACTGAGTTGACGAATTAAATGGAAAGGGCTTATTTAGCTTCTCTACTTGCTGCTCCTGTTCTTCTCTGCCTTCTTCTGCGTATTAATTCATAGTTTAGCTCATTTAAAGTTGAATACCAAATGTTGTAATTATACTAGGACAATCTATATAACTGGACTGAAAAACTGGGCTGTATCTGGACTGTATGAACTGTTGTCTCTCAAATCTGTATAAGCCCTTTGAGTTGAACATTAGTTGTGAGCAATTTCATGTTAGGTTGATAGAATAGTTCACGTTATTTTAGTTAATTTCCTGTTAGTTACATTGTACATTTGTTTAAGAAAATGATGCAGCAACGAGATGAGAATTCTAGTAATATTCATTTTTAGTCTGTAAGGAAACTGTTTTGAACGTATAAATTGAGGCTAAAAGGTTGTTTTAATGCGTTAGATCGGGTGCTGGATTGTGAATTGAGCATCCATCGCGTTCTTTGATTATTCCGAATAAATATGATAATCTCTGCTTAACTGTTAATAATTGTGATTGAGTTTATAGGTAGATCACCTCTAATTAATATCCTATTCTGTTTAAAATAGATCAGGTTCTCTCCTTTCGTTTCATTGATAATATAAATTGGGCTTTGGCTCATGTTAGTTGGACTGCAAGGATGGGGCTCAATGCAGGCCCAGCTGAAACATTAATAGCTCCTTTTAATTTGAGGCCTAGGCAGTACAATTTGAGGCCTGGGCCCAATGGAAATATCAGAAGTCCAAAGCTGGGTAAATTCAAAATAAAAGCATCAGCGTTCACCTGCTTTCTAGGCTGCTTTTAGGTCCCAAAAATGGCTAAGGACTTGAACTACATGAAAGTCACGGACTTGAAATATAGTAGTTTTTAAAAAATACCAATTAATTAAGCCTTTTAGAGAGAAACTCAATAGAAAATAATAGATTGCTTTAGGATATCCTTAAAATAAGATGAGGAGCACCGCGCCAAACAAAATTCCTAAAAATAGCGTGGCCCTCTTAATTGTTTTTTCTATAAAAATACTTAGAGTTCGGGATGTGTCATTTAGAGAAATTCATGGCCACCCATAAAGTTAATAATACGCTAGTTGCCTTAGGCCCGGCATCTAATAATATTACCTTCCTAAATTCGGGTGCACATATATGTGACCCAAATCCAAATCTCAACGAAGTCGAAATGTGTCAAAAACTACGGGTGCATTTATGTGACGTGGTTCGAGATGTGTTTTCACGACGTTCCAATTCTTTTTAAAATATAATAATAAAAGCGGTTCAAAGTTAAAAGGCACATAAATTAAAACATGTTTTAAAATCAGATATTTAGCCAAATATGACCGTTGAGCGACCCTACTAGAACCACGGAACCCGGGAATGCCTAACACCTTCTCCCGGGTTAACATAATTTCTTACTCGGATTTCTGGTTCGCGAATTGTTAAACAGAGTCAATAATGTCCTCGATTTGGGATTCAACCGGTGACTTGGGACACCATTAATCTCACAAGTGGCGACTCTGAATTTTTAACAAATAAATCACGTTTCTATTGTCCTTTAAGTGGAAAAACGCATTTATACCCTTGCAGGGTGTAGGTAAAAAGGAAGTGTGACAGCTCTGGCGACTCTGCTGGGGAACCCAAAACGTCGGTTCAGGGTTTAAGAATTTGAGCTTAGAATAATTGTTATGTTTGGCTTTATCTGATTTTCCTACATGTTTCATGCTAAATGTGCTAAATGCTTTACCGCTTTAATATTATCTGAACTGTATATAAACTGTGGCGCAACCCTTCTCTTCTCACCTCCGGGGATGTGCTTACTGGTTGAGATTCCCTATTCTATTAGTTTCATACTCTGAAATAAGAAAGAGGCCGGACAAGTTACTAAGTCGGATGGCCTTTTGGTTCCCGGTACGTAGCCCCCTCCTCGACTCGAGTTGTCCGCTCGGGTACACAGTCTAGAACACATACCCAAGTTTTGAACCTAGAATAACTTGACTTCATGCCGGATCCCTAGTAGGAACACTTATTCACATCATGTGCATATGACTTCGGGGACTCAATATAGGGGTTGGGTCCGTCTAGGACAGGTAACCTGAAATAATAAGACCATCCTGATGCATTTCACGTGTTGCGTGTATATTTATTTGTCTCGGACTCGCATGCTGACCGGCTTTGAATATTTGGAAAAAGGTGAAAAGAAAGAAATAGCAGTGTAGAGAGTTAATTACCTATTTTAGAAAGAAAAAAAACAATGTCCAAGTAGTGCCGAAACTCTGCCTAATTTTGGAGAAAATGAGAGAAAAAAATAAAAGAGTTTTATTTTCAAAATAGTTTATTTTGCCAATAAAAGAAAAAAAAATATAAAGAGTTTTATTTTCAAAATAGTTTGTTTTGCCAATGAAAAAAAAACAAAAAGAGTTTTTATAGCTTGTTTTATTTGCCACTGAGAAAAAATATGAAAAAGAGTCTTGTTTTCGAAAATAGTTAGTTTTATTTGCCCGAACTACGCCAGTTTGATTCTCACAGGGTGTGGGATACGTAGGCAACCCCCATCGGGTCCAACTTCCCTTTTGCAAAAATAGCCCAAAACAACAAAAATTTTAATTTTGTCATGAATAAGTCAGGTAAGGCCATTCTTTTCTAAAATAAGCTGAATATCCCCAAAAGGGCGCCGGAAGGTTATTTTTGCAAGAACAGCCACCTTGGGTCATTTTTAATGGTTAGCAGGCACAGCCTTAAAATCTTCTTCCCGAAGTGCTAAAAGGCTGTATATGCAAAATCGGTTGTTTGTTTTAAATTAGAAATTTGAAAAAGATATTGTCATTTTCCCTTTTTAGGTCAAAATAAGTGATTAAATCACCTTAATAAATATGCAGGATGAGCACGATCAAAATGAACCTTTCTCAATCATGAATAAAATCCCTCTGGAGTTGCGTCTATGGTGGAATGATCTAGGTACAGAAGGACAAGGCGAGGTCAAAAAATATTTGAAAGGGCTTATCGGCTTGTTGGAGATTGTGCCTCGGGGAGACATCATAAGAGCATTGGTCACATGTTGGGACCAGGCACACAACGTGTTCCATTTTTCAGACTTTGAGCTCACCCCGACCTTAGAAGAAATAGCTGGGTACATTGGAAGTTCTGAGGTTCCGTTAAGGCACAAATACTTGGTCGCCCCGAGAACCGTAGCTATACACAGATTCTTAGACTCATTAAAAATAATGAGGACGGTCCATAATCTGGATTTGGCGAATGGATTTTGCACCCCACACTTCATATACCACAGATATGGCCACATAGGAAGGTTCAATAACCTGGAAAGCAAAATATGTAGCAAAGAAAATCGGCAAAGCCGGAGGAGACATCTATGAGGGGTGCAATCTATTGTTGCAAATATGGATGACCGAACACCTGTGCCATTGTCCTCAATTCCTGAGTTATGGGTCTACAGAGAAAACCAGTATAGCAGAGTTTTATACGAGGATTAAGGGGGTCAGCCTACCTGAAGGAGTCACGGAATGGAAATCATACTTTCGATCCCTCACTGCCAGTCAAATAGAGTGGACGTTTGGATGGTTGCCTGTTGATGAAATCATATATATGCCAGCAGCAGGGCCGCACTTCCTCTTGATGGGTCTTAAGAGCATTCAGCCGTATGCTCCGTATCGGGTTCTAAGTCAACTCGGGAGATGCCAAATAGTGCCAAAAGACGACAATCTTAGTATCCAAGTGGTTGAGATTGGTCCTGATGGCTAGTTTCCTGAAGCAAGGGTCCGCCAGGTCTGGAGTGAATGTCAATACTTGGCGGCAAACACTTGTGTGCGGGATCGATCTAAAGGGGAAGTTTCACCTGAGTATCATGCCTGGTATATAAGGGACGTTGCATTTGGGAGGCCGGCCAAAAGACCTCACCTCCAGGATTTTACCGAATCATCACAAGAATAATGAGCCTGGTTAGCTAAAGAAAATGAATACATAGCTAAAATAGGAGAATTGGGAAAGCAAGTCTGAAAACTTCAGTTTGAAAACAGTGTACAAACCGCAGCCGATGAGGGTGAGAAGAAGAAATTAGCCAAAGAGAATGAAGCCTTATGAGCCCAAATTCAAAAGATGAAGATAGCGGCCGCAGAGCCCGTCAGGAGTGACAAAGATGCAAAACTTATAGAAAATCTAAGGCAAAAGTGAATGACTATAATTTTGACCTCAACAAAGCAGAAAGAGAATTAGCCGGGGTTCGAAAACAATTGGCTAAAAATGCGGAAGAACGAGCCCGCATGGTTAAACAGTTGAAAGAAGAATACGATAATGAGGTCATGGGATTAAGGAAAAGGGTCATCGCCACAGAGAACAAAATGATCAAACAGGCAAAAGAATTCAAGATTGTAAGAGAGCATTGCTATACGGCATTGGCACAATTAGAAATGGACTTGCAACAATTCCAGGAACAAAACCAGGTAGCCGAGCAGATTTTGGAGGCCAGGGCCCAACAGATAGGGTGGTTGCTTCAGGAAAAGGGCAGAATCAGAGAGAGAATCTTAACCGTTGCTCACTACATTACTAGGAAATTCCAAGTGTGCGAGAACATGACTCACACCACCTTCTTTGCATCAGTGATGATATTTGTGAAATAGATAATGAGTGACTTGGACATACTTCAGGGGGAACTTGCATATACGCCCGCGGCAAGACCGAACGATGTCCCGCGGGCACCAGGAGCTTTAATGTATTCATGATTGTCATTTGAGTTTGTATTTCCTTTTCTACTAGAGTCTGTCAGTTGTTTGAGTCTGCATTTTCTTGTCGCTAAGATTCTGTCAGTTGATTGAGTCTATATTTTCTTTTGAAATAGAATAGTTGACGGTGGAGTCTATAGTTCCTTATGTCATCAGAGTCTGTTAGTTATGTTACTCTATCAGTTTCGAGTCTTTGTAATTGAAGTATTTGCTATCAATAAAATTGAAAATCCCAAAACATTTTGCTTCTATTTTACATTTATTTTTACGAACTATGCTTGGTCTGATTCATGCGGGGTCACGATACGTAGGCAATCTCCATAGGATTCGACCATAACTAAATGAAAAGAAAAGAAAAAAAATGAAAGAAAGAGAGCAAAGAAAATAAGAAACCAAACGAAAGAAACAATGGCAAAACAAGAGGGAACGAGAAAATACGAACAACGAGGAAACAAAGGCAAGAGCGAAAAGAAAAGAAAAGAAGTTGCAATCGGGAATAAGGAAAGCTGAGATGATACAAGTAGTCGAGAAAATGCATAATAGCATCCGTTAACTGGCTAGGTGCATTCCTTCCCCAAACGTGCGGTTATCAAATCGGTTAATGCCCTAACCACTAACCAAGTTGTTGTTGATATTAAGTCCAGGCAGGTGGTTAGTTGATTGGCATTCTGGCAACCCACTTCTACAACACCCGATCAAAAGACAAGCTGAAAATGACAGGCCAAGAATCAGATACCAGTATTATGGACCCCGCGAAAGAGGTAGAAGCGATGGATGTTAATGCAATGAGGGAGGAAATGTATAAGTTGAGGCAACAAATGGCCAAAATGCATCAGGCCTGGGCTAAGGGTCGCCTGTCACTGATAAAACTTGAGAAGAAGCCCGGGGAGAGCTTCAGGGAGTATGGGTTCCGTTGGAGAGAACAGGCTGCAAGGGTCGACTCTCCGATGAAAGAAAGCAAGATGGTCGATTACTTTTTGCAGGCTTTGGAGCCGACTTACTTTGGTCACTTGGTAATAGAAATTGGTAAATATTTTAATAAAGTTGTGAAGATGGGAGGAATGGTCGAGGAGGGACTTAAAACCAATAAAATCTTGAGCTATTCAGTGATCAAAGCAACCACCCAGGCCATCCAAAGCGGCACTGGGGCCGTGCTCGGGAAAAAGAAGAAAGAAGAGGTTGCAACTGTTGAGTCTGGAGCGTGGTCCAGATCTAGAGGCCCTTCACCCTACTACAACCAACCCCGACCCCACCACCAAAATTACCTATACACTCTATATATCCCTCCACTGGCACACCTCCTTTTTACCTACACCCGCAGGGGTATAAAGGAGTTTTTTCAATTAAAGGACAATCGAAATAGGATTCGTTTATTAAGAGATTCAGAGTCGCCACTTGGGAGATTAATGGTGTCTCAAGTCACCGGTTGAATCCCGAACCGAGGAAATTATGACTCTGTTAACAGTCCGCAAGCCAGAAATCCGAGTAAGGAATTCTGTTAACCCGGGAGAAGGTGTTAGGCATTCCCGGGTTTCGTGGTTCTAGCACGGTCGCTCAACTATTGTATTTGCTTATATCTGATTTCAAAACATGTTTTAACTTATGTGCCTTTTATTGGGAATCCACTTTTATTTATTATTATTTTTTTAATAAGAATTGCAATATCGTAAAAACGCATCTCGAACCACGTCGCACCAGTGCACCCATGGTTTTCGACACATTCCGACTTCGTTGAGATTTAGATTTGGGTAACATAAATGTGCACCCGTATTTAGGAAGGTAATATTATTAAAATACGCGCCTAATGCAACTACGCATTTATTATCTTTGAGGAAGACCGTGAAATTCGCTAAACGATCTATCCTGAAGTTTAGGTATTTTTAGTATGACATTTATCGAGGGCCCAGCCATTTGTTTATTTTGAGTAGCGAGGCTCGTCTCGTTTTATTTTTTAAAGGCAAACCTAAAAGCGACTATGGTTCTCTATGTTTATTTTGTCTCTAATAGCATAACACAATCCTAAGTATTTGTTATTGAATTGAAATAAACTAGATGGTAATTCTGTATTAAGGCCATCCATTGGGCTCTGAGATAAGCCCAACAAAAGAATGATGCACTTGTGCCGCACCAACGAGTTGCCAGTCAAGGCCTGGGCCCGAGTCCAAACGTGAGAGGGGTTAACATGGACCTGGGCTCGCACTTCAGGTGTTTTAAGGCCCAAATGGCTATTGATAGTAACTTAAATTGGGTCCAAATTGCTGTCAATGATTATGACAAAGAGAACAATATACAATTATTCAAGTTAACAAGCTGCCAGTCATTTGAATTACAAATTAAAACTCATATTACCTAATTCTATAGATATGCATGACTATGTCAATTTACTCAATCAGATCGGCTGATGATTCACATTTAACTACTGATATTAATCGTTAACATACAATTATTCTTATTACATTGACACAATGAACTTAATAAAACAAAAGAGATAAGATCAAACCAGCATGTTTATATTAATTATTACAACACAGTACTATTCTAAAAATAATCCCTAAATCAATTGAGAATCTAAATTAGCCCTGTCTTCTGTTCGTACCCAGATGCTAAACTAAACCAGTATTCGATTATACAGAATCTATAGTTACCAGCCACAAACCAACAGTCCCATTAGATACAAATTATACTATCTAAATTCTATTTTTATATAGATTTAAACAAACTTCATTACACAGCATATATCACTAACAGCCTTCGACAAACAAACAATTGAATGCTTTCATTTCAGCTTAAACGTGAAGCTACATCAGTGTGAATGTAAATGTGTACCTGGAATTAAAAATTAAGAGAAGGAGAGGTCAGCAATGGAGATAGCAACAGCAATAACCCAGGGAAGAGTTCAAAACTAGTAATAAAGCAGTCAACACAGCAATTCCAGGAATGAATTCAAAGCAAAACCAGTAGTAAATCACCGCAGCAGCAGGTATACCAATGAAACACCCCACAACCAACTCAAATATACTGCAACAGTGCAACACTCAACCCAAAATGACTTGATTAAACTGCAAAAAACACTCAGAATCAGATCACAACACTTCTGAAACTTCTATTGCCAAAACACTGGATTCAAGGAGAGCAATTCAACTATAACACTTAAAACTAGCCTAGAATTTGATTGAACAGTATTTTTTGGATTTTTTTTTTGAAGATTTTCTATTGTTTTTGGATTTTTGAATGTTTGAAATTCAAAATCAGATCTGGAGGTTATAGAGAGATTTTCGGAGGGGATTTTTTAGGCTAAAAAACTTTTGATTTTTTTAGGGGGTCTAAACTTGTAAGCCAAGGCACTAAACATGCCTTTTATAGGCAGAAAAGGGAGCAGAAAGTTCTGGAAGTTTTTACACATTTTCCTTCCCTTTTAATTTCAGATTTTACTTATTAAACCTCCAATTTTTGACTTGTTATCCAAGTTACTGCTCTTAAAGTCTGAAACTTACACTAAAGTCCTATACTAGAAGGCCTTAGGGTGTTCTTTTAACTATAGAATACCTATACTACCCTTACCTTAGTTTTGAATTTACCAATCTTAATAAAACTAACATTTTCTATGCCCAAATTACCCTTGAAAACTCCCTGAAATTACTAACCTAACCCAAACAAAACCCTTGAACCTGTTTTGCAATTACTAAACCTTGACCTTGGTCTCTATTTACCAAATTATCATTATCAGCTATAACCAAATCGATTAAGCTAATTAACACTAACTAATTAAGCTAATCCTAATAATGAATTGAAAACCAAATAATGAACTAAAGAATTATTGATACAATCAATGAACTAAACTAACTATCACTAACTAATTAACAAAGGTAATGGGTTATTAATTAATTCAAATACTAAATCAATCACTAAAATTCAAATAATGCCAAAACAGGATCAACTAAACAGATTAACAAAGTATTCAACTAATAATCAAACTAAAACCATTAATCAAAACAAATTAGAATCTTAAATGGACTAAACAAAAAAGCAGAATTGTATACCAAAATTAAAATAAAATCAAAACAGAGGTGATAAAAATCAAAACAAAAATTAACTATAGCATCCATTCATTAAACAAAAACAGTCATAAAATCGAATCAGAACACATGAAAGAAGAAGAAAACATATTGTAAAAAAGAAAACTTACTGTTATGGATTTAAAACTGGAACAAATCTAACAATATTTGAACGTCATTGATGGTAGATTCTTCATGAGGAGAGTGAGAGGATTGTGTGATGTGAATTTGGGGATTTTTGGAGCACTTAGGGTTTTGGGCAGGATCTTCAAATCGAAATTCGAGATTCTTGGTGGGGATTCAAGGGAAATAATCGATGGATTTAGTAATAGGAAAGTGTGGAGATGTTGTGGTGTAATTTTGGAGTCATTTGGAGTCGGCGCCGCCGTACACGGTGGTGGCGGCGCCTAGGGTTTGGTAGGTTTGAGGAGATTGGGGAGGATTTGAGGGGAGAGGGGTTTGGATTTGAAAAGGGAAAGAAGAGAAGGGGTTGTGGTAAAAATTTGGGGTCCATTGGGTGAACGCCGCCGGCGGAGACGATTTCCGGTCGGCGGCTCATGGCGGAGACGGTGGTGGCTCTAGGGTTCCTGTGGGGGAGATGAAATGGGGCGGTGAGGATATTCAGACAATTATATATTATATAGACCCAGCTTCCTGGCCGTTAGATCATATCAACCTCGACGGCCAGGATCTATCATGTCTTAAACGGGGTCGTTTTGGGAGCACTGAAGTAGACCGGGTGGGGAGGGTTTAAGATTGGGCCTGGAACGGTTGGGTCATTTGGGCTGAGGCGTGTTTGGTCCGGATTTTGGGGGGATGGGGTTTGATTTGGGTTGTGGTCACAATTGGCCCAAAAACTTGCCCTTTCCTTTTATCAAATTATTTCTTCATTTGTTTTTCTATTTATTTAATTGTTTATCATCATTATTGTTATTATATTTTTGAATTTTCTGATTTTATAAAAAGATTCAAATCAAAATCTAAAATGATGCTAATTAATTTCTACAATTAACTAATTCCAAATCTAAAAGAAAGCTAAACCAAAAAATGTAAAATGAAGAAATTAAAATTGTGAAAAGACTATTTTGTTATTTTTTCTTTTGTTTATGAATTATAGCAACTAAAAATGCACACAAAATACAAACGAGACA
>MU698724.1:47492-64160 GCA_026770625.1 Nicotiana glauca | reverse complement strand
AAATCGCCAAAATACTAACTTCGCCAAAATAGGCTAACTTCTTCACCGGACCTCCAAAATTACTTCCGATTGCGCTCCTAAGCCTTAAATCATCACCCGGAGCTAACCGAATCATCGGAATTCAATTTCGAGCCCTCTAACTCATAAGTCAACATCCGATTGACTTTTCCAATTTAAGTCTTCTTAAAAGAGACTAAGTGTCTCATTTCTTATCAAAATTACTCCAATTAAATTCTAACGCACCCAATACCAATAATGAAACATAAAGCAATACAATAAGTGGAAAACAGGACGGTAACTCACGAGACGACGGGTCGGGTCGTCACAAGCAAATTAATAGCCATTAAATAATAGTCATTTCTAGGGGTGTTCATAAAACCCGGAAAAACCGAACCAAACTGACCGAAAAAAATAATACTTTTTGGTTTGGTTTGGTTTTAATAAGAAAAAAACCGAATCAAACCGACTATAGGAGTAGTTATTTCAAATTTATTATTACACACACACACACACACACACACACATATATATATATATATATATATATATAAAATTTCAAAAAACTATGGTAAATGTTAATAGTTTGCACTTTTAATATAGTTCTTTACCTTTACATTCTAATATGATTGGTAGTTTTCTTTTGTTTAGTGTAAGAACCCATTTCGTGTTAAAAATAATATATTTTTAATTGAGTCCTAAAAGTATTCATCACTATTTGATTCAATTATCATCAATATATTTTGGTAAATAATAGATTTCTCAAAGGGCAATTGATTTGATAGTGTTACATTGAAAATGTGATCGCCGGAATATGTGATTGGTAGGGTATGTCTTATATTTAAGAAAAAACAGACAAATAACCGAAAACCCGATATAAACCGAATCGAGAAAAACCGACTTAATTAGTTTGGTTTGGTCTAATATTTAAAAAATCGACTTACTTGATTTTATTTTTTTTTTATAGGAAAAAACGATCCAAACCGAATCAAGAACGCCGCTAGTCATTTTTTAAAATTCCTTCACAAATCACCAATAAACGTGTGGCTTTCCGGATCCGTACTCTTGTCAATGAAGTTATGTCTATACCAGTCTTGAAATCATGGGCCTCAGGTTATTTGGATCAGTAGGCCGACCTATGTCTAAAAATAAAATAAAATAAAAAGTATATATATGACATCGAATGACATAGAATTAAGTTATTCTGCTACTTTTTCTAAATTTAACTTTTAGGAGTAGTTGACATTGATCACCATATTAAATCATGAGATATGCTGGGACCCGCTCTCCTATTTGTGAAAGGCTGGCCCACAAGCAAAACCACAAGTAATATATCGGAAATTTACACCCTATAAAAAAACTTAATATCCTATTTATTTTAAATAAATATCATTTTAAAATATTATATTCTATAGATACCTTTTATCCTTTATAGCAAAATATCTAATTATAGTTACATCCTACATTTAAGGCACCATATATGCTAAATAATATTTTTCTCTCTCATTTTTAGTCTTTTCTCTCACATAATCACTGTAAATCTTACTAACCATGTTCTCTCTATCTCTTTTTGCATACACTTTACTCTCTTCTCACATAAACCCACGATTCATACCTCTTCTCCCACCCAAATTCGCTAGGTCTCCGCCATTATCACTCCCAATTTCTTTTCTCTCTAAAATCACTGTTTTAGAGCTGGTACAAGTGCTTGGGGTAAGTTTTTTAGATCCTTGCTTGGGGAAACTCAATTTCAAACTCATCCCATCCGTCGATGGCAGTTCCTTATTGATTCTGTTTCCTCATGATGCGCCTAAACATTGGAATCAAGTTTTATTTAGTTTGCGCTTTGGTTATTTGAAGACGATGAAACAGTATTTGTGCTACAAAAGATGTTTGGTTAGGGCTGCAACTCGACGAGACGTCATTAGGGTTGTTCTTGAACAAAGATGACGAAGTTTGGGTCTCAACAACTTGAAGATTCTGTTGCCTTTTTAAAGTGTATTTCAATGTATCTCGCTGTATTTTATTGTATTCATTGTCTTTTTTTCATTGTATTTCATTGTATCTCGTTGTATTTCATTATATTTCGTGTATTTCATTGTATTCGCTGTCTTTTTTTCATTGTGTTTCAATGGACCCCGTTGTATTCTATGTATTCATATATTTTTTCAATTAATATAATTTATGTATTCGGATGTATTATATAATTTCTTTGAAGATTGCTATGTTTTTTAGGGTTTTTTCAGTTGAGAATATTTTTTATAACTGGAAATATAAATTTTGTGTGTTATAATTGAATTTGTTGAGTTATATTAGTAGTCTATTATGTTAATTGATACACTTTCCGTTTTAAACAGTGTAATCCCTTGTTTCACACCGTGAATACAGTTGAATACAGTAATATGTCAAGCTGTAATCCCATGTTTCACGCCATGAATACAGTCGAATACACTCGAATACAACAACTGATTAGCTGGACTTCCCTGATTCACGCCTATTTTTGCTACTGTATTTATGAATACAATAGCTTAAATACATCAAATACATCATATAACCACAGAAAATGTATCTATAACCCGTAATATAGCGAATGGTATCTTAAAATGACTAATTACTACTAAAAGTAAAAAAAACTCTTTATTTTTTTCAAAAGTTCTATTAGGACTTAGGAGACCTGCTAACAGTACCTTAAGGTATGTACCACTTAAGCAAAATAAAATAAAATGTACCACTAAAAAATAAAATAACAGTATATTTTTAAAAATAGGGCCGGGAACAATAGTGCAGTGACGGAGCCAGGATTTTTATTAAAAGGTGCCAAAATATATAAAAATAAATATGCGAAAAAAAATTAAGGGAAGTCAACATATAATATCTATGCATATAATGTTTTTTTTACCTACCTAGGCAGTATATTTTTCCTACAAAGTCACCCCTTGCTATAAGGTGGCTCCGCTACCGGAATAGTGTTTATGTAGATCTTATCCCAACCGTCTGGAGGTAAAGAGGTTGTTTTCCAGGCCGGCTAGAGCCTAAGCCACTAAGACAATAGCCTTTGGCCCCCAAATTACTTAGGGCCCAAAATCTATAAATAATATATATAATATTTAAATATTATGCATTATTGATAAAAAAATATATTATTTGGCTAAAATAGTTATAGCTAAAAGTTTTACGCATCTTAAATTGTGGTTACTAGTTGTTTTCTGTCTTTAATTCATCACAACTTAAATTGATTTTCTTACAATGTTAGTTTAAAATAATTTTTCTTAATTCTTTGAGTACTTTTGTAGATATTTTTCAAGCTATTTTGATAAGTAACCATTAAAATTTTTCCTTAATATATTGAATGACTCTTGAAATATTGTAACTACTACATCATTATTTGTTTCAACTTATATTTAGAATTAAAAGTGCTAAGAGAATCCGTATAAGTAAAAGAATACTCTAATGTGCAAATTCAATAAGGTAAAGAGTGTTAATTCAATTACCGTTAATAATTTCTATATCAGTTGCCTTGGTTGAAAAAGTTTTTCAAAATTAAATCAATAAAGTTCAACATGATAACACAAGAGAGACTAAATAGATTGGCTAGACATTGGCAATAATTAAAACTGATTATAACATTTAGATTTTTATAATTTATAAGAGTAAAAAAAAAAAAAAATTTAAGGCCTCACTTTTTATTTTCGCTTGGGCCACATTTTATGTTGAACTTGTAGGGGTTTTAAGTATATTAAATGCTTAAAAGAGGGTGAATGAGAAATGGATGGAAATGAAAATTGTAAGTAAAAATTTTAAGTTCCCCCCATGATTAAGGAACATTGTCCCATATTGAAAGAGGAAGGGATTTTTTATGGGTATATAAACAATTGCTCTTCTTCTAGCTGTTAAAGAGTTGAGAAGAAGGCAAGCCCGCGTCGTCGTCGCTCGGCTTCGGCTTCGGCTTGATTTAGATTCGGTCAAACGATCGATTGATTAATTTTTTGGACATTGACTATAAATACAAGTCCATTCTGCTCAGAATTTCCATACGAATTTCTGAACAGTAAGTGTGATTTGCACCGAACTTTGTGTTCGTTGAAACACTGGGGTTTGAAGTACCACTACACTAGTGTATAATTCATTATATCCTGAGAGGAAATAATTCATAACTTTGGGTACTATGAGGGATTAAATTCTTTAAGGAAACACTGTAAATTCAGTGGGCTCGGATTAAAATTATGTTTCTGTTTTTCATTTATGTTTATACGTTATTTTATATTCTCCAAAATTATTTTACAAATACAATTTAATAACAGAACTATCCCTCTGTTTCTAATAGACTCTCAGTTTAAGAAAAAATTTCAAAAATAGTTTGAAAAAGAAAATAATAGTGAAGAAATTATGCTCAAAATAATGAAGACAAGAATAATAATAGCAATAAAATAGCAAAAAACATGATATTTGGAGAAAAGGAAACAACGTGTACAGTCGGCTTGAGACGTGACATTATTTTCCATGGAAAATACAGCCTTTTGGCAGTAAGTGTGGCCGGTGGAGGGTGGTGCTTGATTTTTGACTAAATTATACATAAAGTAAATAGTTAATACTTCAGCTATGTTATTTGACAAATTATTTATTTTGGAGTAAAAAGATGCCGACATATTTTTTTGTTTTTATAATACTTTCACAACCTTTGAAGAACTCCAAAAGTTACTAATTAAACTCATCAAATTTTCAAATTTGAAATTGTATTTAATCATCAAAGAAATTTATTATCCAAACATATTCATAATTTCTACGAACGTAAGTATCGGCGACCTTAAAATTCCTCTCCCACACAAAAAAAAGAGAAGGTGATGGGGCATAAAAACGGACTGCTCAATCAATATCCTGTCGAACTTTTAATCTTAAGGGTTTCAAGCGAAATATACAATCGTTTTAGCATATATATTTAAATTTTTTGCCTATGTTAACGAAGTTTATCCCTCTTCTCTATACATAGATCCGTTTATGATTGAAATTGCAAAATGAGAATTCATCACTTTTTAATTGGAGTTATTGGGTTCGAGTTCTAATAATGAATTTCCCTTTCGTTTTCCCTTTAATGGATCAAAGCAAAGAAATCAAAATCAGTGGAGTTAATATACTCCTAATATAAGATGATTAAATTACAAGAAAAATTAAATTCCTGTGACACGTGGTAAGACGTAATGATTGAGGACCAAGAAAAGAATAGACACGTGGCATACAAAGGTGAGACCACGGCAGCAAGCACTCAATGGTCTACTGAAGGTCTAATTTAAAGGCCGAAATTCCAGAAACTTCGAGGCTACTCCTGGTTGTAAATGGCGGAAGAACCTAGCGGCCGACCTAACGCCACGTGTACATAAATCCACATAAGCATCCGACGTGGCATCCTTATTGGCTCCGAAATTGATTCTCCCTTTCTCTAATTAAAACTTTAGGGCACCTTTCACAACATTTTCGTCAACCAAACACAACAAACACACAGCGCTCCAAAATTCTCTTTAACTGAAAAACGAAAAGAGAGAAGAAAAACTTTCTTTCTATTTTCAACTCTTATTTTTTTTTCCTCTATTTTGTTTTTTTTTGTTATTTTTTTTTGTGTAGTTGTGGGAATGAATGGAAGTGAAGGTGAAGGAAGTGTGAAAATGGAAGTAGTAGAGAAGGAAAAAATAGTATATATGTGGGGATATTTACCTGGAGCTATGCCACAGAGGTCACCTTTATTGTCTCCAGTTGTTGTTGTTAGGGTTCCACGGTCAGGAAATTACTCATGGAAGGATGTTTGTGGTGGTGGTTGTGGATTTGCTATGGCCATTTCAGGTATTCTCTCTTTTTTCCTGCATTTCCTGTCCATTTTTGGGGTTTATTACACAGGTTTACTGTAGCGTTATGTTTTTGCTTTTGCATTTGTAGCTGAGCATGTGCTTCCGACTTATGTTACACTGTTTACTTTTTAGTCTAAAACAATAATAATATTTTTTATATTTAAAAAGTAATTTAACTTTTATTCCTTTTTATTTTACAGTTACACAAATATTTATGATTTGTTTTACGCTAAATTTTTAAAAAATTTAAAACTTTGTGCCCAGTTAAACACCATGACATAAATTGAGAAGGAGTGAGTAGGACATTATAGTTAGAATATGTTTGAGTTAGCTGATTAAAAGTAGTACTCTATCCGTCCCAATTTATGTGACAGTATTGGAATTTCGAGAGTTAAACAAGTTGTTGTTCTTCGATAGTATTTTTTTTATGTCTTTAGATATTTTTAGTTATTAATTATCGTGACTTATAGTACTTTTTACGTAATTTGCAAATGTGTAAGTTTTATTTCGAAAAACTTAAAGATTCTATGTCCATATACACAGTCAAAATTAATATGTTTGAATCTCCAAAAGCAAAAAATTATCACATAAATTGAGACGGAGGGATAATTGATAATTATCAAGTACTGAATAGTGCTTTTAAATGATGAAAGGATTTTATAAAGAAGTAATTATGTGTTTGAATTGGAGTGTTGAAACTGATAATAAGTAGTTGATGCGATTTTCTAATTAAAATGACTTAACTCTCTTTGAATTTTCTTCAAAAAATATAATTTAAAAGTATATTTGCATTGAAAGGGATGAATGACAAAAATGAAATGTAGAGGAAGTCGGGAGTATTTTATTTTGGAAAGAGTGTTTTAAAATGATTTAAATGTCTGAATTTTTTTCAAAAATATATTTTACATTGAAAGGGATGAATGACAAAAATGAAATGTAGAGGGAGTCAGGAGTATTTTATTGGAAAGAGTATTTTGGGGATTACAAAAACTGCTAGGAGTAAAATAGTAAAATTTTTGGGTCAAATCAAAAGTACTCATATGTTGAAAAGCCATAACTTGTACTTTCCAGCTTATGACATTTGGCTGATTTTGGCTTATAAACACTTGCTAGTAAACACTTTAGAGTTTATAAAATGAGTAGATAAACCCTCAGGGGTTGGCCCGGTGGCAATTGACTTGAGCCTTGGGGTTTGCTCCCTTTCAAGGTCTCAAGTTCGAAACCCACTGGGTGCAAACAATTTCTGAGGGCCATCGGACTGGGTAAAACCTGAATTAACTGTGGTGCACTTGCGGGAAACTCCTTGCCGAGGGCCTGTGCACCCCCGGGATTAGTCGGGACTCGAAGAGACTCGAACACCCGGTGCAAATCAAAAAAAAAAATGAGTAGATAAGCGAAAAAGTACTTGTCGACTTTGGCTTACTAGCTTACCCAAACACCACCCTCTTAGTCATGGATGTTTTTGAGTAGAAGTAAATTTTGAAACGGAAGCTTGGATCACTTTAAAGGAATTGATGGTTTCAACTAAGAACGTACTGGATGTTAAACTTTAGTTTTCAGTGAACTTCTGATGCATTACTTCTTGGCAGAACTTAGAATTTCTTCTTTATGTACATAGTATGAAATCCTAAATTGGATTTCTGATAATCATCTTTGCCGGTTCCGTCTAATATATATCTGCTACTTATCTGACCTAATTTGCAATTACTATGCTGTTTTATACTACTCTTTATCAGATTCGGGGAAGCTCATTACATGGGGTTCAACTGATGACTTAGGCCAGTCCTATGTGACATCAGGGAAACATGGGGTAATTCTTTCACTGACTTCGTTTACTCAGCTTAGTGACTACCTAGAGACGCATCTAAATAACCTGCAATTTCTTATGTTGACCTTTTGAAGGAAATTCCGGAGCCTTTTCCCCTTCCTGATGAAGTTTCAATAGTAAAAGCCGCTGCTGGTTGGGCGCATTGTGTTGCAGTTACAGGTATTCACAGCAACTTTCATGTTAATGGTGCCACTAATTTTTTGCAGTTGGAAGCTAGTGTATTTTTGTGACTTTGGGATAATATTCCAATGTGAGAATCTATCTACTTCAACATCCATTATTGTCCTCCTCCACTAGATTTGGGTAGTCATAATTTTGAAAAGCTGACAAAGATATAAGGTTTGAATATGTTAAGTGTCTCGCATTTGTTGGGATGATAGTTTGTCTCTTTATATTGTCATGGATCAATTCACACCTTTTGAGCTAGCTTTTGGTTATGCCCAAGGTCTATTCTTTATCAAGGCATCGGAGGCAAACCTATCCTCATTATCGTGTGTCCCAATGTTGGGCCCGCATGTTATGTTATCTACGCTCCAGGTGGCAGGGGGAGTGTTAAAGTTGTCCACATTGATTGACGGAAGGGCTGTTTGTCTCCTTATATGATCATGAGCAATGCTCACCTCTTGACTAGTTTTTGGATTTGAGTTATGTTCAAAGTACATTTTCTATAAAGCTTTGGCCTCCAATGTTTATATATTCCTCCTTAAACCTTAGTGAGCTATGGCCCAAGGTTCTCATTTTGTTTGTTTTCTTAATCCCCTTGTCATAATGTGTTTATGGAACCTTAGAACCTTAGAATTATATACTACTCAACCGTAAATGCAGGAAATGGAGAAGTGTATACATGGGGTTGGAAGGAATGCATTCCTTCTGGAAAGGTTCTTGGAGAGCCAGCTGTAGACAAGGAGGTAAACGACGGACAGAGTTCATTCCTGGCACAGCAAGGTATTTTCGGATTGGCTTCACTGTCAGAAAGAAGCACAATCTGCTATTTACATTTTACAGAGTAATATTTTGAAGATTAACTTTATCACAGTAAGCCCTCACCCCCAGGGATCGAGGTCCACGGTTGGAGCAGTATCTGGTATAGAGACTAGAGGTGGAGAGGATAGTGCAAAACGTAGACGCGTATCATCATCTAAGCAACAAGCTGAGAGCTCATCCTCAGGTGATGAAGGTCTATCAGCATTGCCATGTTTAGTCGCATTAAATCCAGGGGTGCAGATTGTCAGTGTAGCAGCTGGTGGCCGGCATACACTGGCATTGTCAGGTAATTTCGTATGTCTTGGATAAACTTGCTTCAACACATCATACAGTTGTCCTTAGCTTCCTGGGGCATAATTTGTGTACATTGCCCTTTTGTGAATTATATAGTTACATCGTTAAAGAAACCAAAGAAGAATGACATTTTCTTTTTTCATTTAGATATAGGACAAGTGTGGGGTTGGGGCTATGGAGGGGAAGGACAGCTTGGTCTAGGCTCCAGGATTCGAATGGTATCCTCCCCACATCCTGTGCCGTGCATTGATTCTTCTTCTTCTTTGCGAAAGGACAGAGCTATGGGCCTTTCTCATGGATGTCTGGGATCAGAGGGACAAGGCCTCAGAGTTCCTGGGAATTACATCAAGAGAATTGCCTGCGGGGGCCGACACAGTGCAGTAATTACAGGTTCGCATTCTAGTTCTCGTGTAAATATCTGGGATAGTCATCAATTGGTTATACCTGCATTTAAGTACTTGTTAATCAGCATAAACTTTAGTTATCAATTCGTACCTACATTTCATATGACTGCTGTTCTCATACTTTCTATGTGTTTTCTATTGGTACATTATTGTATATGGTTTCCCTCTTGCAATCCTATAATACTTCAATAATTTTACTTTATTACTTATTGCTGCTGGTTTTCAAGGCAGATGCTGGAGCATTGTTAACTTTTGGTTGGGGATTGTATGGACAGGTGAGTTTCCTGGGATCAATCTATTCCATAGTGAATTTAAGCACTGGAGTTATATATTCTTGATGAAATACTAAACTTATGTTATTTCTGTGTTTGCCTCTGTGTGTATACATGCACCGTATATGTAAAAAGTAAAGTATTATATGCCTCATGACACTATCTTCTATTAACCCAGTCGCACTGGACGTGAAGAGATTTGCATCCACTATGTTGTAGTTTGAGGATCTTTTGAACACTAGACACTTGACCATAACAAGACTTATGAAGTGGAATTCCACTTCTTCCATAAGAAAAAAATATTTCTTAACAAGAGAAAGAAGGAATATTCACTCTCTGAGCTCCTTATGCCAATGCCTAAAGTTCATTTCAGGTTTGAGAATTTGCCTAGAGGTGCTATGAACTTGGAAAGGCATAGCAAATTAACGGGTAATCGTATTATAAGATTCTTTTATTTATTAAATAGCATATTAAGTGCCGATGCTGCAATTTGCAGTGTGGTCAAGGGAGTACAGATGATGAGCTAAGTCCGACGTGTGTATCTTCATTACTTGGCATCAGGATAGAAAGTGTAGCAGCAGGGCTCTGGCACACTGTATGTATTTCTGCAGATGGTGATGTATATGCATTTGGAGGGAACCAATTTGGGCAGTTAGGCACTGGCGCCGAGCAGGCTGAGGTACATTTTTGAATTTGGTTCTTTGATTCTACCCAAACAATAGGGCTGTTGGTTCTCTTACAACTATTAATATAAGAGGCTTCTGAAATCTGGGTAACATATCATACAGTGAAACGTGGTTTGCTTACTTGGAAATACTGGCAAAGTTTATTGATCAGTAGGTCTCCTGCGTTATGGACTATACCAAGAAATGCAGATTTTTTCCGATCTAGTACTAAACTTTTGCTTTTATCTATATCAGACACTACCTCGGCTCCTGGATGCTCCAAATTTGGAGAACATGCATGTGGAAGTTGTATCATGTGGAGCTCGACATACTGCCGTAGTCACAGGTATGACTCGTTCTGCGTCTCGGAAACTTTCTCCCGCTAGACATACAACATTTAGACCCATCAGAAGCTGCAGTGAATAGATGAAGGGATGCCTTGGCTAATTAGATGAAAATTAAGGTGACAAATGAGTGTGTTAGTATAGAGTCAAAGAAACTTCAATTTTGAGGAGTACTTGGAAATGTACACAGCCTGATAATCATTCAAGTGAATATGATAACGGGAAAATGGTTTTTGCTGCTGAATTATTTCCTTTAGTGAGTTGGTTTCAGAGGTTAATCCACCAAATACCAATTTCTATATAGCAGGATTTTCTGTTTTGTCATTATGTAATTTTTCTGAGAGAGCCTATTCATTGATCAATAGAGTAAACTCGATGGTGTCAACCCATGACACCATAAGTTCTTGAAGTAAGTTAATTAATGACTTGTAAACACTTATAGTTGCACAAGCTTGAACTGCTACAAGGTCCTCAGCTAGATTGGCTGAACGCTCACAATACCATTTTTTTCTTCAGAAATTCGTTTTCTTTATTATGGTCTATAACTAGGGGTTAAGGACTAAATGAAAGATGGATAACCTTTTGGAGAACAGGTATTTTTTTTTTCTGGTATCATGGTTGAATTTTCTTATGGGAAACTCAGTCAAGCAATTTCTCCTATTGCCAACATATGATCGTAGAGGTGTTAGAAAGTGTCTTTTCTTGATCTAGACATAGTCTATTAGGCATAAATGCTTATATTCTTGTTTAAGTGGTCTGTTAAAAAAACTGCCACAAAAAGTGGAAAGAAAATAGAAGCAGTTACCATTTTGTAGGTCATAAGAGCTTACTGTACTACTCTGATTAGTTGTTCAGCTTACTGTACAATCTTCTGGATAAACAGCAACTAACAGTTTGTTCATTCCAGAGAGTTTTTTTTTTTCTCTTTTTTTTTAAGCTCATCTAACCTTTCTGCTGTTTGTTTTGTGAAGATGATAGCAAAGTGTTCTGCTGGGGATGGAACAAGTATGGTCAGGTACAAGTTTTAGGTGTATTCAGCATATTTTCTCCTTGGAGTCATAAGTTTCAGTCATTGCCTCAAGAATGGGGCCCGCTTTATATGTTTTCTTACAGATTTCGTATAGCAATGTGCTAGCTTGTTAAGTTCAATTATTTGGCATTCTACAAGTGTGATGATCTATTGAACAAATGGCTTCATCTTTGTGCAGCTTGGACTGGGTGATGTGATTGATCGGAATATTCCATCCCAAGTCTCAATCGATGGTCATGTACCAACAAATGTCGCCTGTGGGTGGTGGCACACACTTCTACTAGCTGAATCACCTACTTGAACTACTCATCATATTGATGCCATTCAAAGTTTTGTTAGCTTAGGTGCTTTCGGTTTTCTATTTAAAGATCCTCATTGTGATATATGCATATGGTACATATAGTAGTTTGCATGCATATATATATTAGGCATGGAGTGATTCTTTACAAGAATAAGGAGGTCATCATCGTCCTTCCAAGCAACAACTTGGGAAGAACGAGAAGTCGTCTCTATCATGTCAAGACAACCTAGTCTATCAGTGTAAATCCTCTTCGCGACTGGATTTTCTGATGTGTCAAAGATACTCTATAGCATTAGACCAGTCATTATGATAGCTTTTGTGGTAGCTTTTCAGTCGGGTTCCTTCAATGTGTACTTCATATTGTGTAGTGAGGGATGATTGAAATGTGAACTCTTTGTTACAATGCAGAACTCTTTGTTACAATGCAGAACTGGGTTCAGACCTCTGCTAAGACTCACCATTTCAAATCTTGTGTTTCCTTTTTCCTTCCCTATCGTCACAGAATGGCTCTATGTATGGTGTTTTGTCTATTGAATGTGGTGCTTAGCTAATTTGATGGTCGAGCTTCAGTTGCTTTCTTCTTCTTTTTTCTTGTGTTGTGACAGTTCGAAAAAATTGTCGGTATTTGCAAAAGGGACATTTTCATTCTTATATCATTTTTTAAACTTTATTACCAAATATGTTCATATTATGTAAATTAACCGTCTAGTCCATCTTTTGCCTACAATATATGTGCCATCCGATAATATTCCCTCAATCTCCCCCTAAAAAAAAGGAAAGACCAAAGCATTGATTGAGTGTAAAGTAGAAGTATGCAATGATGTTAAAGTAAAAGGCTATAGTGAAAGTATGCTACAAATCATGAAAGAGTTTTTGGATTGATTTTTTTTACATTAACTTTAATTTTTTTAAACGGAAAGGAGATTTTTGTTCTTCATCTTCATCTGTTCTTCCATATATTTTCCATCATTGATAGCCATTAAAAAGCTTGAAATGAGAATTGGGGTATTAAAATTCAATGTATCCAGTTTGTAGATATCTTGTAGATTATTTGTATTCTGATTGTAGATGTATTGTTTTCTGTTTTCACAAATCCAAAACGACTAAAATTTTTACAAAATCTTCTGAAAAAAACAGTCTACAATTTATCTACAATTTCTGCAAATATGTCTTCTTCTTTTTCTTCGAGTTTCAATTTGAAATTCAACCAAAATCAAGTCTAAATCTTTCACCAAAACCCCTCAAAATTATAGATTATTAGTAAAATTTCTACAAAATCTTCTTAAAAAATAGTCTACAAGTTACTTACAATTTATCTACAATTGAAATGGAAATTGGGATATTAAAATTCAATGTATCCTAAATCTTCACCAAACCCCTTCAAAATTGTAGATTATTACTAAAATTTCTACAAAATCTTTTAAAAAAAAAGTCTACAATTTATCTACTTATCTACAATTGAAATGAGAATTGGAACATTAAAATTCAATGTATCCTAAATCTTCACCAAAACCCTTAAAATTGTAGATTATAACTAAAACTTCTACAAAATCTTCTAAAAAAAAAACAGTCTACAATTTATCTACAATTAAAATGGGAATTGAGATATTAAAATTTAATGTATCTAGTTTGTAGATATCTTGTAGATAAGTTGTCCAGTTTTGCGACTTTTGCGGCAGATTGTTTTAATAGTAGATGCGATGCATAGGACTATTTGATATTAAGATTTGGATGAGTTTCTATGGTGTTTTGGATTACCTCTCCCAGCATCCATGATGATCTTCAAAGCTCCATTTACGTGAAGAAGAAGTTGAAAATTCTGCGTGCTACAGTACTCGATCTTTAAAATTAAGATCTGGAAAATTTGGCTATGATTTTGACTATGAAACCAATTGGGGATTGTGCGCGAAGAGTAGATGTTTCTTTTGATACCAAATTTGCGAGAATCCACCGTCGGATGCCAGATTTATGGCTGGTGAATAGTAATGAATTTACTATTCGCCCTTCTTCTTAGAGAGAAGGGAGTGGATTGGGGGGGGGGGGGGTTACGGGTAAAACTAAAAGGAAAGAGCTATAGAACCCATTAATTTAGTATAATTAATGTAGTTAATGTGGGGGTGGGGTTTGAGCTATAATTATGCCTCATATATACGAACCATTAATTATATCCTTGTTTTAACCTATGGTATATAAATGGTAATTTAGTTTACTAACTGTAATTATCATTAAACTTAAACATTGAATGTAATAATTTTGCATATGTGGTATATGAAGGTAAAAATTCCTTTGCGCAAAATAATTGAAAAATACTATTTAATGGGGAGATAGATTTTGAATTAGAATATAACTAGCGGAAACAACAAACAATATAATATGTTGTATTATGGAACTTTTGCGTATAGAGGGGGATACAAAAATTTTATGGGTTATTTAAGGTTTTAATATTGGACTCACTATTTTGAAATTTATGGGTTTATATTCGCTATTTTTTACAATTTTAATAAAGTTTATATATAAATTTTTATCCCGTCTTAAAAGTTATGGGGTCAATTGAACACGTAGGCATTGTGCTATATCCAGTACTGCATGCGTATATAACTTTAGCATTATTATGTTGGAATTTATAATTTCAAAATATTATGTTGAAATTTCATATGACAAAAATTCCGTTGAATCTTTGTAAATTTTAATGAATTGTATTCTTGTTTAGGATTTATTTTTATTTTTTATATGAAAAGATGACTGATTTGGATTGACTTCTAAATTATGCCTAACTTTCAATTAGTAGCTTTAAATCAAGCTAATCCTGAATCTGAATTTCGGGAGAAATTTAAAAAGAGTCAGATTTATAATTGGTCGTTCAAAAACAGCCAAATTTCAAAAGTAATCAAAATTTTGCTATTTTTTATGTAAAGATAAATATGAACGAAAACATTGTTCAAAATCCGAAAAATACTCCAGTATATTATGCTGGAGTTCCAGCATAAGTATACTTGAACTCCAGCATATTATACTTGAGTTCCAGGATAGTATGCTGGAGCTCCAGCATAATATGATGAAGTTCCAGCATAAGTACACTAGAACTCCAGCATAATATACTGGAGTTCCAGCAGGTATAATGGTCCAGTATAATATACTGGAGTCTGGGGCACCAGTGCTCCAGTCTCCAGTATATTCTACTAGAGCCAGCAAAGTATACCGGTCCAGCATAATATGCTGGAGTTCATACACAAGTGTACCGAACTCCAGTATATTATGCTGGACCGGTCTCTATTGCAACAAAATGATGACTATTTTTCATTGACTTGGTAAACGCTGGCTATTTTTGATTGACCGGTCCGAAAACTGGCTATACCGTGCTATTTTTACCTGAATTTCATCCTGATATCTGCCATGGATGCCTCATTTTTTGTAGGATTTGCATCAGGTAGCCGATTTTAAGGGTACTATTTAAAACCTATCCATTTTTTTTAAAAGCATTTAAATTTTAATCAAGGATGGCAAGTTAGCTGGACTTGCGCTTGAAGAGGGAAAAGGTAATTAAATCAACTTAGTCACGTAATGGTGTTTGATCAATCTTTTTCCCCTTTGATACCACTGCCCTAAGATTGGCTCAACGTCTATTTATATTTGAGACATTTTCATAAAGCACTATCTTTTAGTAGTAATTAGCCATCTATAGATATCATTTGCTATATTACGGAATATAGATACTTTTCTGTTGTTATAAGATGCATTTGATGTATTTAAGCTATTGTATTCATTAATACAGTAGCAAAAATAGGCGTGAATCAGAGAAGTCCAGCTAATCAGTTGTTGTATTCGAGTGTATTCGATTGTATTCATGGGGTGAAACATGGGATTACAGCTGGACAAATTATTGTATTCGACTATATTCACATCGTGAAATAGGGGATTACACTATTTTTAAAACGAAAAATGAATCAATTAACATAATAGACTCCTAATATAACTCAACAAACTCCATTATAACACACAATTTTTGTATTTTTAAGTTATAAAAAAGATTCTCAACCGCAAAATATAATGAAATAGAATACAGAGGGATACATTGAAATACAATGAGAAAAAAAGACACTGAATACAATGAAATACATGGAATACAACGAGATACATCGAATTATAATGAAAAAAGGATAGTGAATACAATGAAATACATAGAAATACAGCGAGATACATTGAAATGTTCTTAAAAACAAAAGGTAACAAAATCTTCAAATTGCTCAATCCCAAACTTCAGACTCTGACGACCCATCGGATTCCGATTATGATTCCATAAGCAATTTAAATAGGTATAATATATGAAACTGACTTGCCTTACATGTAACGTTACAATATTACAACATGTCCATTTATACACGGGATGCTGACAATTCAATTCTTTCATAATCAACAATTAAAGAGGCTAATCTCTGTTGTTTGAACCCGTAAGTATCTTCGCGTTTCAAAGTGAGTTCTTGACTAGTGGGACAAACAATTTTTTTTAAAAAAAATTTAGGATCAGAAACTTTAGAAAAGAGGTTTCTGAACTGGGTTTCTCTCAACCGGATGCAGGAGCCGGAGCAATTTCTGAAGTGGGCTTTGCACAAATCTGGTGGAAGGAGGAGGATATCGGAAATTTTAATGGGATGAGGGAAGAAAATGAGATGTATCAAAGTAGAGAGAGAAAGAAAATAGTTTAACTGATTAAT
>MU698724.1:29992-44992 GCA_026770625.1 Nicotiana glauca | reverse complement strand
ATAAGAGCAATAAAGGCGATAAATATGAATTGCTCTTTGACTATATCAAGGTTGTTTTTCTTGTTCTTTCCCTTTGCCAGTTTTATATACTGGTGAATTGTTGATATGCATCTAGCTGAGTGATATTTCTACTGAAATGGGTTACAGATGCTGGAGCTAGAAGAGCCGATTAAGAAGATGAAGGTTATCCATGTTGCAGGTACCAAAGGAAAGGTAATGAGTTATGCATGCTCTAATATGAAGGGGAGCGTTGGAAAAACGTTAAAATTGTCTCCGTGTGACCTATAGGTCACGGGTTCGAGCCGTGAAAGCAGCAACTTATGCTGCTTGTATTAGAATAGGCCGTCTATATCACACCTCACGGAGTGCGACCCTTCCCCGGACCCTGCGTGAATGGGGATGCTTTGTGCACTGGGCTGCCTCTTTTTATAGGCAAATTTGTATCTTGTCACCTAGTCTTGATTGGAATTTTGGATTTTGAGTAATTGGGGTTTGGCTAACATATCATAGTGTCCTATTAGACCTTGTTGATATCTCGTTCATAAATGTTTGCATATCTCCAACAGCTTTGAAAGAATGTTTTGCACCTTCGAAGTTCGAGCAACTTATGTTCCAGTCTTTTATTTTCTTAGCACTTCTCTAGTTATTTGCTTGAATGTCATTTGTTCATTTAACAAGTATAATCCTACTTCCTCCTTTTTCTTTCTTTTGTTTGTTTCTTCTTGTTTTATTCTTTTATTAGTTTTTCCCTTGGAAAGGATTTCCAATTTTCTTAATGTAATCCATGTTATCAAATGCCTATAAAATTGTAAACTCTATGCGTCAACTATCTTAAGCTTACCCCTTATGCCCATTCAAATCGTTGGATCAGTTGAAAAATTAACACTGGTTGTTGCTGCAAGTCAAATTTAAGTGCTATAGCAACTTCTACCTAAAAGTACTCTTGATATTGATCAGATTTAGTGATACTGCTCTAAGATTGTAAAAATGAAAATATTGGCAAATATACTGATTACTTTTGGAAATATAAAGGATGCTTGTGGCATAATATTAATGCAGACAAGATATACAGTCTATTCTGTGCTAATTTCTATTTTAAGCGTTCTTCAAAAGTTTTGCTTTTGATATGCTATAGCGTCACAGAAGAAGCATGTAATATCAACTTGTTTACTAATGGTTTGTATCCCTCATTGTTTTTTGTTATGCGTGTCATGAAGGGTTCAACTTGCGTCTTCACAGAGTCTATATTGCGCAACTGTGGCTTTCGTACTGGGCTTTTTACATCTCCTCACCTCATTGATGTTAGAGAACGATTCCGATTGGATGGGTGAGTGAGTATTCTGTACAGATGTTAGGAACATCATGCATTCTGGATCAGTTAAAATTGAAAATTTCTTCCATTTTTTAATAAGAACTTAACATTATTCCAGTTGCTGTGCAATTGTGTTGGTCCTGTTGGAGTACTTGATTTTCGGTTTCTCAATCTCTGCTTGTGTGATTGGATGTTGATATAAGATATAAATTGCTAACAGACTCTTGAAATATTATCTACTTTTATCCACCTGATATCAAATTTCAATTTTTTTAGCTTGCATTAAAGCTCGGTTGATAACTCTGTCACTAAACTTGGTTTCTTTCAGTATGGACATATGTGAAGAGAAGTTTTTGGCATTTTTCTGGTGGTGTTTCGATAGATTCAAGGCAAGTAAATTAATGTTTCTTTTGAATGTTAATAATTTAATATATTCAATTACTCCATTCCCATTTAAGTGTTAGGCACAATGATAGTTATATGTAGTAGTTCTCTTGCACAATTAATATTCTTGATTGAACCTCAGAACCCGAAGTAGTCTTTGTAAATATGACTCAAGAATGATTTGCCATATTCAAGAGAATTTTTGCTTAATGAGTAGTTTTTGAATCTAAACCTGGTTCTTTGACAAGTGCTGCTGAAAAATTCCTATGTAGTGTGGTTATTCTACCTTGAGTTGCCAACGGCACTTGAGCGACTCTAGTGAAGCTCCTTCCTGATGCACGACCTGGTCTTTTTCCTTCCTTTGTACTTAATCCTAACTAAATTGGAAATGCCAGCATACTTTTCAGACATATAAATTACTGTCATCTTCACTCTACTCAATTGATTGTCAGTTACATTATAAAAATTAAATCTAAGATGACTTTTCAAGTCTCTATCATGTTCTTGGGGCATTTACGCACGATTCATAATTCATTGGATATTTGAGTGAGATTGTTCTCATAATGTGCATATTTTTATACTCATTTGATTGTTTAATGAGTGATCATTGAATAGTAGATTCAAGTTTATCACTCTAATTCAGAAATGTGTGGATACTTGTTTAAAAATAAAATTTCTCGTGATGGCTAAACACTGATTATGAAAAAGCAATTTATTCAATAAAACATACACTGATTAATTAGTTGAAGACGCCCCTAAATCCTAATATGTAGTTTTTCATCTGAAGATAATAGGGGAGAGGTGCGAGCAAATCTAGCTTGCTCGATTTTACTAGAATGCATTCTGTTCCATTTTTAAGGTCATTAGGCACAAAGTACAGCCATGTAATGATTCCAGCACAATTCGTCTGAAATTAATTTTTGTCATTGCTGGTTGAGAGAAGATCTCTCGCCGTACTTTAAAATGTTTCTCTTTGTTGGCATTATTCCTTTGTTTATATTGTGGAGATGGAAAGAACGAGGTGCATGTTCTAGGTAATAACTCTTTTTCTAATGTGGGATAAGGCGATAAGCACAACTCAGAACTTGAATTTGATAACTCTAACAGTGCTATTGCTCACATTTCTTGACAGCTCCACTGAGTCCATTTATTTTCTTCATCTAGTTGTAATTTGTAAAAATTGTTCCTGGGCAAGTCACAAGTTGACTTTTCTTTTCTTGTTGACCATTTCCAAGATAGATAATTTTATAATGCTTATATTCTATGGTCGGATGTGCAGATACACTAAGCTAGATAAAATTAGGAATGACGATATTCGGGGGAAGGTGGGCGTGGCTCTAATGGAAGACAAGATGCGGGAAGCTAGGCTTAGATGGTTCGGGCACGTGAAGAGGAGAAGCCTGGATGCACCAGTGAGGAGGTGTGAACGGCTGGCCTTGACGGGTATGAGGAGAGGTAGATGGCGGCCTAAGAAATATTGGGGAGAGGTGATCAGGCAGGACATGGTGCAGATGTAGATTTTCGAGGACATGGCCCTTGATAGGAAGTTGTGGAGGTCGATCACTAGGGTTGTAGGTTAGGAGACAAGAGGCTAGTGTGATAGTGTCTTGTTTTAGGCTGCTAGGGGCTCCAGATGTGTTCTTAATACTTCTTTAGGGTCGAAAGTTAGGCTATAGTATGTTTAGCGGCCCTGTATGTACATATTATTCCCTTGCGTATGTAGTATTGTGCCTTTGTTGATGATTAGTGGTAATACTTTGCTCTCTATTTTCTGGTTATTGCGTTGCTGGTGTTATATGTTAGGATTTCTTTGCTGCTACTGATACATTGTCTCTTTCCTTCTTGTGCCGAGGGTCTACCGGAAACAACCTCTCTACTCCTCCGGAGTAGGGGTAAGGTCTGCGTACACACTACCCTTCCCGGACCCCACAGGTGGGATCTCATTGGGTTGTTGTTGTTGTTGTTATATTCTATGGTCGCGGTCAAGCTCCTGTAGATGTGTTATTATAATCCATCATTAGTAGCATTAATTAAAGAAAACGTGGACTAGCCTGATTTTATTCTATCAAATTTTGCATTACTTGAAACTCTGGTGTCAGATCTGCACAGTATGAGAGGAAAAGTGACTATTTTCTGCTTCATATGGATGATTTGACCTAAACTGTTTATGAAAGGTGATTTTCAGTGTTCCTTGTGCAGGAAAGAACCAGCGACGAGGTTCCAATGCCCACGTACTTTCGCTTCCTCGCGCTACTTGCCTTCAAAATATTTGCAGCAGAGCAGGTGAGTCCTGGTGATTTTCCATGGCAAAATTGGCATCTGATTATAACATTCACTATTCGAAAATGGAGTTTTGAGCTTTATTTTTATCAGAACTAGTCATTTTTTGAGCATTGTACTGTGGTGCAGGTAGATGTTGCTATCTTGGAAGTTGGATTAGGAGGCAAATATGACGCAACAAATGTGGTACTTAGTCGACATATTGGACAATGTTTGCTACAGTGATCTATTGATTATGTCAATCTGTCAGTCATTTTTGGATATCCACTATGATGGTGCGTGTTATTCTTCTCAGGTTGAGAATCCGGTTGTTTGTGGCGTATCTTCACTTGGATATGACCACATGGAAATTCTTGGTTAGTGTTTCTTCTTCAGTAATTCTAGGAAGCTGTTTAGTCTTAGTTTAAAATTATCTAACTTCGAGGACATCTAATTTTAGGATGATACAATTGAATCACAAATTTAAAATTAAATATTATTTGGCTCTTAACATTTGATTTTATCAATTCATTCTAGCACAAGTTGCCCTTTTTTTTCCTTCTTTCTTTTCATATATTCATACGTTTGCACAGGTGGAGGCTAAAACTCCGAGGATGAGAAAGAAATCAAATGTTGGGACTAAGTTGAATATTGTGTCAAATAACTAGGGACAAAAAAAAAATAATCCTCATGGGTTGGCCTGGTGGCAATTGACTTGAGCCTTGGGGTTTGCTCCCTTTCAAGGTCTCAAGTTCGAAACCCACTGGGTGCAAACAATTTCTGAGGGTCATCGGACTGGGTAAAACCTGAATTAACCGTGGTGCACTTGCGGGAAACTCCTTGCCGAGGGCCTGTGCACCCCCGGGATTAGTCGGGACTCTTAGAGAGACTCGGACACCCGGTGCAAAATAAAAAAAAATTAGGGACAAAAAATGGAATCTACCCCATAGGAGTTAATATAGAAGGTTTGAACAGCATTATCTTTAATTGGTATGTGGCCTTTGTCTGTTTATCCTGCTACAACTTAACTGTGCTAGCATATTCTACTTAATGCTATAGAATGTAGATTGCAACTGCAATTCTGCTAGTACTGCATAACTACTGCTCAATCATTTTAGGAAAGAGTAGCTGCTATATGTAGTTACAATATTCTCAAGATTGTTGATGGATATACTATGTAAATGACTTTCGGTTTAAATTTTAATTAAATAAAATGAGGATAATCACCGGCAGAAATTTTTGTTAACTTCACAGAATGTGCTCGAATTTTTTTGGATGTCATCTACCTCGGAAAATGTTACAAAATGGCATTAAAGCTTTTTCTACAAGTCTTACTGTTTAGATGTTTGATCTATCATACTTCATCATTTGCATTTAAATTTAACCCAGAGCTCTATTGTGTCTATTTTATGATATTAACGTGGTGGAGTATCTTGTTTTGATTGCTTCTATCATCATGCATGAACTACTATCATCAGGAAATACTCTTGGACAAATTGCTGGAGAGAAGGCAGGAATCTTCAAGGTTGGAGGAATATCACATCTTATAAAATTGTGCCCCTTGCTTAAACACAGTCATCCTGTTTTAGGGTTTTCATTTCATGTCTTGTTCGGATCTTTTCTTTCTCATCTGTGTTTGTGCTTGACATAGCGAGGAGTGCCGGCCTTTACTGTTCCCCAGCCCGATGAAGCAATGCTTGTGCTTGAAGAGAAGGCTTCTGAGTTGGATGTAAGTCGAAATTTCTCTTATATGATATGTGTTAGTTGCCTTTTGTTCCTAATGCTTATACCCTTTTCTCAACTGTGACCTTGCACTTTAGATTTCATCACTGGTATCTTTTATTTTGTGGGACTTGCAGCTGGCACTTTAATCAGCTTCCGGTTGAAGTCTACAGGATAATTATAAATAAGCCATTTAAAAGAATCTAAAGAGGGGCACGCTAAAATGGAAAAGTGACAAAAGATCTGTCTCCAAAGAAGGACATCATCCCCCTGGCTCCCTCCTCCACCAGATAGGTATAATAGAAGGAATCATCAATCCCACCCCAAGAAACATATGTCAACCTTTCCTTCCTTCAAATCACCCTTCATGGCCACCTACTTGGGCCAAATTCAGCTGCCAAGAGTTAAAAAAAAGAGAGACTAAATTGGCCCCCAGAGCTTAGTTCAAGTGGCAAAGGTTGAGAGACTAGTGACTTAGGTCACAGGTTCGAGCCTTCCGCCATGCGAACTAAGCCTGATGTTTAAGTGAAGAAGGGTAAAAGGGGGGGGGGGGGCATTATCCCCGCGTTTCGGAGGCTACGGTGGTCCCCAGACAAATTTCTAGGTCATTAAAAAAAAGGAAGAAAGAAAAAAACCAAATTATTGATGTCAGGCATGTGAACAATGTGTACACGAGGGTTGTCTTAATTGGTAAGATATATTACTGGACAATCAAAAGAACCGAAAAGGATGAAGTACACTGAAGTGATGTAGTTGTCGGGAATTTCCGTTTATCTGCAGCATATGGTGAGCTTTTCATATCACCCACTTTTTTTCTGATAGAACTTCATATAGAGATCTTTATCTTTGGTTTTGTTTCTACTCTTATTGAACATTTATAATTTTTCAACTCCACTATAAAAATCTGTGAGTGTTACAAACTTAGACAACCAAAATGACAGATGTGTTTAAAAAGGGCAGCCCGGTGCACGAAGCATCCCGCATTCACACAGGGTCCGGGGGAGGACCGCAAAATGACAGATGTGATTCACTTTAAATTTCTTGATACTTTCTGTAGCACTTACTTCACATCACCTGCATGTCTAGTTTGGCCAAAATGGACAAAGATTCATTGTGAAGAGTGAAGACTGGAAGTATGAGTTCAGAAAGTGCACAATGAAAGCATGGTGATAACCAATTAAGTAGCTGTAGGTATAAATGTAATATTTGTATCAGACACTAGACAGAACATAATGGCTTTTGTAATTGGCCAAAATGGACAAAGATTCATTGTGAAGAGTGAAGACCGGAAGTATGAGTTCAGAAAGTGCACAATGAAAGCATGGTGATAACCAATTAAGTAGCTGTAGGTATAAATGTAATATTTGTATCAGACACTAGACAGAACATAATGGCTTTTGTAATTGGTTGCAGGAAGAATTTTGTTGACTCTCAAGTCTTAGGTAGCATTACCAATAAACATTTGGTGTTTAAGTAGATACATGGAATTCCATTAGATCAGCGACTAAATTACAATATTTAGCTCAAAGGTGAGAGGAATAAAAAAAAAAGCAGTAACTAGTTTACTTGCTGACATCCAAGGGCAACTTCATCCAAATATATTAACTGGATGATTAAATGTCTTCAAGTTGGACAGAATGGCAGATTTAAACTTTAAGCATGGAAAACTATACTGAAATGAAAGGTCAGAGTGGGAATTCATTTAAGAAAAAATTCTCATGTCAGATATCTCTGATCAGCTTTTCCTTCTTTTTAGGGAAGAAATTCTCATCTTTGATCTCTGATCAACTTTCCTTAACAGGAACAGAGTTCTGTTAAGAAGTTTCTTGTTGATGTGAACATGTATTGTTGTTACAGGTACATCTTGAGGTAGCTGCTCCACTTGATGCCAACATGCTGAGTGGTTTACATCTTGGGCTAGAGGGTGAGCACCAATATATAAATGCTGGTCTTGCCATTGCACTATGCTCTACTTGGCTACAGAGAACTGGCCATGTTGAAATTAATTACCTAAAAGAGATGGTAAATGATATCTAATGCATGTTGTATATTCCGTATTCCTCTATTCCATCCTTTTATCTTCACTCTTTTGTTTTTTCCGCTTCAAAATAGATAAATCTACCCGAGCAATTTGTTAAAGGGTTAGCAACAGCTGCTTTACAAGGCCGTGCACAAATTGTGCCTGACCAACTTATAGAGAGTGAAAGCTCAGGGGACCTTGTGTTCTACTTCGATGGTGCCCATAGTCCTGAAAGCATGGATGTATGTGCCAAATGGTTTTCTCTGGCAATCCAAGGAGATTACAAGCAGCACAATTCCTATGCAAGTAATCGAGGACATAATGAATTGGGGGCTTCACATGATTCAGTAGAGATGGGCCATCATGAAACATCCAAGAAAAGTTCAACTCAAGTAAGCTTATCTCAATTTCATTTGAAGGATTCCTTGTATGGCTAATTTTGACTACATGTTGCTTATTAGTGTATGAATTTTAAAAAGCACGAGTTCAATTTAAATTATGCCAAACTTCTGCTTAAAGAGAGCTCAAAGTGATGTGTTGATTTGAAGCTTAAATTTAAAAAGAAAAGAGTTGCAACCTTAAATATGGAGAGAAGGCTAGTAAGTGGATATTAACAGACTGAAAATGGTTTACCAAGAAAGTGCTTCCTGTTGCTGGAGCAGCATGTGTCACAAGAGTTGGTTGGTAAAAGTCAAAATATAAATGGATGAGACTGGTATGAAGGGTTGACCTCAGCAGTATCATAGATCTGCTTTGCATCTCGCTCGACAATGGTCCACTTGTTGGCGCTTGAAAAAGGTGGTGTCAGACTACCTAGAAATTAGAATTACTAATAATGTGTTAGTGTTGATGAGGGTGCAGTTTGGTGAGTTCTGCTTTATGAATTTAGAGCTTGTTGCTATTGGTGCTTAGCAAGAAAAATAAGATTTCTTCT
The DNA here is from genome assembly GCA_026770625.1 of Nicotiana glauca. NCBI lineage: Eukaryota > Viridiplantae > Streptophyta > Magnoliopsida > Solanales > Solanaceae > Nicotiana > Nicotiana glauca. The sequence goes on along the minus strand of MU698724.1, from coordinate 36,361 downwards.
CACAATTGCTCTGATGCCATTTCTAAGACGAGAGAAAAGATTAGGAGAATGTGGGGTACAAGTGTTTTTAGCCTAGGACTAACCTAAATATGTATAAAGCTGTAGTACATGATGGTAATGCAACTTAGTTCCCTAATTCTAATATGTGACTATTGCTCCCTTATCGCAATTCATATGACAGCCTGTATGATTGCACCATTTTTACTAATTATTGTGTAAAACTTTAAAGATTTAAAAAATTCAAAAAAAGTTCAACTTCTTTTTAGGTTAATTATTCAAATTTACTTGGATGTGATGTTTTCTCTATCAAACAAACTTTATAAGAGAGATTTATGTAATAAACTAGCAGAGGTAAGTGTTACACAGAATAATCTCATGAGAGGTCTATGTACACATATAAAAAAAGAAAAAGAAAAGTGATACGACTTCTCAAATAGCTAATCTAGGTTCAATCGTCCTTCCAAGCACTGGTCTAATATTTTAGATTTCTACTGCAGACTAATAAGCAGTTGTTTTATTAACATAATAAATATCTGATGTCTAAAAAGTGTAACCCCGGGGAGGGGGGGGGGGGTTGTTTAAGCTATGCTTTTACTTTTTATATTAATAACCAGAGAGTAAGTACATATAGGAAGGATATTATTCTACACTCAGTCGCCCTTTTTTTTTCTTTTTCCTGAAATGCTGATTATATACTGTTACTATTTTTTGCGCTGCTAAATCTGAAATGATGCAATCGTGCAGTTCTTACTCTTCAACTGTATGTCGGTGAGGGATCCTCAACTACTTCTTCCAAGACTGATGAGGGCGTGCGCTAATCATGGTAATTACTTGGAAGCAATCAATCTTCCACGGATTCCTTTAGATAACTAACAAAGATAAAGTTCTTGAAATCTTCTGGTCATTTAATGCTGAATGATAATGATACTATAGCCCAGTGAGCTTAATGTTTTCTTTGCAACTTATGTAGTTTAGGAGTTTGACATTGAGTCTAATATTTCAGGAGTACACTTCCAGAAAGCACTCTTTGTACCTAACGTATCAGTATATTACAAGGTGGGTACCTCAATGCCAACTGATACTCAAGTTGATCTCTCATGGCAGTTGACACTACAAAGAATATGGGAAAACCTTGTTCATGGGGAAAAAGGTGAGAAATCATAGTAAACTATAGTCAACAGTTATATTAGTAGTTAATATTTTGAAAGCTAATATTTTCTCATCATTAACAAATATCATGGAACTAATTTTGTTACAACTATGATTAATATTTGTGAGACCTGATAATAATTTTTGGAAGAATCCTTTAATATTAGTAGAGAATTTGCACGCATTTTTATATTCAAGATACGGTTCTTTTCAGTATGATGTGCATCTATCTGATTCATTGTAATTTTTTTCATTAGTTCCAACAGTTTTGTTACTTTGTATTTCTTGTAACAGGTTGAATATACTCTTTCTCTAGATATCAGTAGACTGATTCATTGTAATTTGTTAATAGTGCCAACAGTTTTGTTACTTTCTATTTTTGTTGTAAAAGGTTGAATATACTCTTTCTATAAAATATACAGAGTTGAAAGAAAAAGATAGACCAAGTTGGTTAAAATGGAAGTTTCATTAATGATCATCTTAGGTTGGTTATTGCTGGTACATTAGGAAGCACTATAAGTTTGACATATTTCATATATTTTTGGTCTCTTGAAATTTAACTGTCATACTTGTTACTTACCGAGAGTGAGCTACAAAGGAAGTATCTTGCATTTAGCTAACACAAGTCGGTTAGTGATTACCGGCTTTTAAATTTACTTGGAAAAATTCCTAATGTCTTGGCTGTTTCCTTTTTTGCATACTTTGACCATGTCTAATACTTCATCACCTCCTAGGAAATGCACTTCAACCACTAGATATGTTTTAATGTTTAGCGAGAACACTTACCTTATTCTCATCAATTATGGGTGCTTCAATCTTAACTGTTGTTTGCACAAGTCATGGAAGTCATTTTCTGACTATGCCGTCCAAACTTGCAGGACAGTGAATAATAATTCTATTAACAGGTTAAAAAAACATAATCCCGTTATATCTCACCAAGTATGATGAGGTTATCATTACTGATTGAGTTAGAGAAATGTGGTTTAGGGGTCATATTGAGCAACAAGCTGCTTATATGCTCCGTTTTCCCATTTATTTTTGTTTTAGTGGACCTCTAAGGAACTAATAGGGTGATTAACCTTTTTGTATGCTTATGTATACTAATGGGTAAATACCTTAACCACCCCTAAACTAGACTCAAATTATTAGTATCCTCCCTAAACTATGTCCGGTCTTAATTATCCCCCTCAACTTGGCCTTTTGAGGGTCATTACCCACCTAGACGCTGATGTGGCAAAAAGTATGGATACACTCACCTGCCACGTGGATTTTTCTGTCTATGTGGTATTTTTTTTTGAAAAAAAATTTTTTTTTACCTTTTTAAGAATATTACTTTTTAGATAATTTTTTCGAATAAAATTTATAATAAAACTTGGATATAACTACATTATTTAGGCTAAATATTTTTATTTGGCCAAAACTAATAAATTTTTAGTTAATCATTTTTTGAATTTGACATGAAAATAAAGATTTATACAATTGAAATAATAGTAAGGCATCTAAAAAGTTATAAAAAATACATAGTTGAAATAAATAGTCATTGTATCAAAAGAAGAAATAAAAAGAGTGTACATATGCACTTGTAATTTCTTGCAATTGTACACTCTTTTTATTTCTTCTTTTGATGCAATGACTATTTATTTCAGCTGTGTATTTTTACCTTTTTAGGTAAATTCTGTAAAATAAAAATAAAAATTATAGAAACGTAATTAATAGCTATATAAAAAATTATAGCCAAATAGTTAATTTCAAACTATGTATTTTTTTATAACTTTTTAGATTCCTTGACTATTTATTTCAATTATATAAATCTTTATTTTCAGTTCAAATTCAAAAAAATATTAACTAAAACTTTATTATTTTTGACCAATTAAAAACATTTGGCCTAAATAATGCAGTTCTATCCAAGTTTTATTATAAATTGTATTCGAAAAAAATTATCTAAAAAGTAATATTCTTAAAAAGGTAAAAAAAATATTTTTCAAAAAAAAAAATGCCACATAGACAGAAAAGTCCACGTGGCAGGTGAGTGTACCCATACTTTTTGCCACATAAGCGTCTAGGGGGGTAATGACCCTCAAAAGGCCAAGTTGAGGGGGGTAATTAAGACCGGACATAGTTTAGGGAGGATACTAATAATTTGAGTCTCGTTTAGGGGTGGTTTAAGGTATTTACCCTATACTAAATTATATAGTGTACTGGCATCACTTAGATATAACTGTTGTTGGACGTGTCTGTTATCATTGTATTTATTGATATATAAGATCCAAATATTGCCACACGTGTGCGGAGATTGTTTTTATGATTCAAGTTAATGGCTTTCAAACACTTCACTTGAAACAGAAGCATAATTGAATGCTAAAAGATAAATTCTGCATTTAACTGAGTCTATTTAGTTGCAGGAAATGATGTGAAGAATACAGACCAAATATACGAAGAAGTAACAGATGATGCGGAAAAAGGAGCTCGAAGTTGTGAGAACAGCAAAGTGTTTCCTTCACTCCCAATAGCAATAAATTGGCTGAGGGACACTGTTCGCAAAAACCGATCCGGTCGCTACCAGGTAATGCCAAATCAATGGAATAACTTTTGTCTGACCAAGAATTAGAGCCAAATCAATGGAATAACTTTTGTCTGACCAAGAATTAGAGGAAATCAATTTTATTGATATGAGAGAATGACATACTTGAACTGGAAGTTCTATTAGAAGTCAGTTACCATTCCCTCCGACCTCCATCCAAAATTTAATTTTCACTTGTTGTCTTTGGTAAGTAATGTTCATTTCTCTGTGTAACACTTGCGTAACACGAAATACCATCATTTTTCCCCTTGTCTATTTATATGAATGAAACTGTAGAGCATGTAGGCAGTGGTGGAGCCAAATTTTTTACCGGGGGTTGTCAAAATATAAAAAATTAGATATACCAAAAAGTTAAAGAGAGTAATATCTTCCGGCGAAGGGGTGTTGATTGACACCCCTTGGTGCATGTAGGTCATTGATGTTCCCTCATTTGAATCATCTTGTCTATTTCTTCTCTTAAAAATAAAAATCATGCAAGTCAAATTTGGTCATTTTGTGGCTAATTAAGTACTAATAGACAAATAGGATTTTCAGGGAAAATACTCTTATTGAGGTCCTTGTTGCATTAAAGTTTCTTGTTATTATTATCATATATTATTAAGCTCAGATTTTCTTTCTAGAAATAATTCACTTTCCAGTATGCGTGCAAGAAAATCTTACAAATTGTAAATAAGAGAGATATATGCTTGGTCTACTATAAATTAACTTCTTGTCAATCTGTGTTGTTGTAAAGTAGTAGTGTCCTTGAGCACTGTCGGACTCTGTATATAGCAAACTAGTTGATGTTTCTCTTGTTTATCTAGGTCCTGGTGACAGGGTCTTTACATCTCGTGGGTGACGTTCTGAAATTAGTCAAGAAATGAGCTGCTAGCTATGTCTAATTATAGTCCCTCCATTTTCGTTCGTTCTTGCTTCTGATGTTTCAGTGGAGAACGGTAAGACTCGATAGATCTTTTTGCCATTTTACTGCTGCCGTGAAGCTTCAACCTCTCAGTTAAACCAGCTCCAATTGAGCCCCAGCTCTCATGCTTTTGGTTAGAAGTGCAAGATTGAATTTCCATGTATTAACTGCATTTTCAAGTGTAATTTTTTCTAACTTCACCAAAGCATATAGTACGATATTTTGAATTTTTTTTCAATATTTCCGAGAAACTTTTTCAAGGATCAGCGGTACGTAACTTCTTGCATGTGATGTTTACAGATTTTTTTTTCCCAAAAAAAAAAAGATGTTTACAGATTTCTGTTATTTCTATTTCACACATTCACTTCATGTGCAGCAACTGCGTTTCTCAGTTAGTTTCTCTTTAGTGTTAGTCATGAAATATTACGTTTAATTTCCACATAGTCTTACAAATGCATTTTTATTGCGTGCGTCTTCCTGTTATTATTTTCTCTCTAAAATAAAGGTTCACCTAGGTTTTTTTTTTTAATTATTTCAATTTCTTTTAACCTGTCACCTTGGCTAGTGTTTACTGGGTATGAGACTTCATTGGTTAATAAATTAACGGAACATAATTTGTCAACTAACTTTTCGAGTGGAAGATTAGAGAATGTTTACCTTATTTGTTTAAGTTAGGTAGACGACTCTAAACAAATGTTTACAACTCACTGGCCAATAAAAAACAGTAAAATGGAACAAGAAATAATTAGTTAGAGTCCATTAAACGCCATAATATTTTGCTTATCGATTTATAAAATACTTCATACTGAGAGGAAAATAGTTCATCCAAAACAACAACAACAAGAGCCCAGTATAATTTTACAAGTGGAGTTTGGGGAGGGTAAAATGTACGCAGACCTTATAGACTCATAATAAAATAACATAAAATACATAACATAACCTAAAATAACAAAATAACAGCAATATAAGAAAATATAGTTCATCCAAGATATTTTAAATTAGAATGTATTAGATCCTATTTCCACGTTTGGATTGGAGATTGACACTTTAATCTGACAAAAGCTAGTGCTCTATGGATCGAATGATCCTCACAATCTTTAATTAATATTATTGCTATCTTTTTGCTCCATAAAAAAAACCTAAGGTTTTCAAATAAGCTATTCATTCTACATTAATACTTAGTATCCATCTATCTGTCGGATTCATGATTTGAAATTTATGGGTTCCTACAGTGATATCAAGTTAATAACTGAGTTTACAATCAAATATTTATAAATACAACAACAACCCAGTATAATCCCACAAATGATGTACGCAGATCTTATCCCTTCCCCGAGGGGCAGAGAGGCTGTTTCCAGAAATATTTATTTATAAATATTTAATAAATATACAAAGACACGACAACAGCTACTGTATTTCCGGAAACTAGCATGCTAACCTCTACTCGAAAGAAGTGCTTTTTTCTTTTGTGGATTCCAACCCATGGACTCAAATAGGATATTTGCACCAATTCACAATAATTTGCCATGCTCAAGTGATAAATTGAGGGGTATATATATATATATATATATATATATATATATATATATATATATATATATAGACACACACGCCCGCTTTATAGTACTATTCATCCCTTGTATTACAAAAGTATTAACGACTTACATTTATATTATTTACATAGTAAATACAACAGTGATTTTTAATTTTGACCATATAGAGACCAATTTTGGTCGCT